>JACEGR010001136.1:0-187601 GCA_014170235.1 Listronotus bonariensis | reverse complement strand
TATATCAGTGTTAAATTTCTTAACAAGCTCTCGGACTATAAAATTATTATAAGCAGATTGTACCATACCGAATTTTAATCAGAGCCTTTAGGGCCTACAAAATTATTGCGACGATTTAAATATCTATTTAAATATAGAAAGCCGAATTAAAAGATATTTTGTAAAAAATCCCACCCAATTTTTTCGATTAATATAAAAATGTAAAGTTTGAAAATTGTCATCAGTCTTCCTTGAGTTTTGTTAAATCTTCGATTTGTCTTGGTGAAATGAAGACAATAGTAAGTTTTAAAAATAAATTTAATAAAATAATAATTTATTTAGGTAGAACATTTATTACCCTATTAAAACATACTACAAATTAAGGGATGAAAATGGATAAAAATATTATTTCAATATACACTGTTTTTTTTTATTTTTGAAATGAACAAAAAAAGTTTAATCTTTAAAATTTACTATTAAACAAGTATAAAATACTGGGTGTCTCTAAAATTTATGTACCGGGTGTCATGTTATAAATTTTCTCCGCCCCCCAAACTTTTTTATTTTTTATTGTACAAAATAAATAATTTTATCAGTTTATTGGGTGAGTTCTGTAGTTTCTGAATCAATAATTAGAATATTAATATCTCTTAAAATATACAGAGTAGGACAGAAAGTATGATTTTTTATGGAACATTCTGTATATTATATCACTGATAACAAGATCTTTAAAAAAGGTTTAAAATATCTATATTTATCTTCATTACTTTTGGAAATATTGTCTTTCAAATGTAAAGAATATGTGTAAATTTCAATTATGTAGGTAGGTTACATTATGGCAATAATTGCCCAATAATTTTATTTATGGCCATATTTCCAAAACCATTTAAGATAGACCTATAAAATATAGTATTTTTGTGACGCTCTTTAAAATATCTTTTAAATGATGATTTAATATATAGGGTGTTCCATTTAAAAAAATTCATACTATGGTAATTTTCTAGAAACCTGCGGCAACTCCGATTTTGACAAAATTTGGTATACGGGGGTTTTTGGGGCGCTGATCACGAATCTGAAAGAATGTTTTGGCGGAAACGTTTTGTTCTTGAAATATCCATCATCAGACTTGAAATGTAAACTAATCCTATTTTTACAATATTCCCCTTCTTTATGCACACAATTCTTGATTTAAAGCTAAAGTGTCACAAAATATTTGATTTTCACCTTTTAAAACCCCGTTTTTTTACGTATTTTGCATTATTTTTGCATTAAATTGCATAGCTATACTTTGAATCATTTCAATCCCAGTGTGCCATGAAGCCCTATGTGTATGTATGGTTGCCGCATTATGAAAGAAAAGCCACGCAATTTAATGCAAAAATAATGTAAAAAACGTAGAAAGACGGGGTTTTAAAAGGTGAAAACCAAATATTTTGTGACACTTTAGCTTTAAATCAAGAATTGTGTGCAAAAAGAAGGGGGAATATAGTGAAAATAAGCTAAGTTCAAATTTGAACTTTGATGATAAATATCTCGAGAACAAAACGTTTCCGCCCAAAAAACCCCCGTATACCAAATTTCGTTAAAATCGGAGTTACCCATACTTTTTCTCGAACTCTGTATATCTTAATTGAAAAAAGAATTCTGATGAAAGATACAGGCACTACAGAATCATCCTAAAAAAATAGTGTTTTTATGTCTTTATACGGTAAAAAATTTAAAAGTTAGGGGAATGTAAGTTTATTTCGTTTCTAAAGGAAACTAAAAATTATTCTTCTAATTTGCATGGCAATATTTCGAAAACTAATTGAGATCGGTATATGACATGTGTTTTGTTAAGGGTTTTAAAAGATCTTTTTAATAATAAAATAATATATAGGGTGTCGATTTAAGAAAACATATATATACTTTTTGTCGTACTCTGTATATCTTAGGAGATAATAAAATCTAATTAATAATTCAGAAACTATAGAATTAACCCAACAAACTGATATTTTAAATTATCTTGTAAGATAAAAAATAAAAAGTTATGGGGGCTGTAAACTTATAGACACCCGGTACAAAAGGCTTAGGGTAGATCTGTTTGGGCCAAAATAAAACGATTTAACGAAATTAACTTTATTAAATTTAATACTTAAATAGCTCTAAGAGCAAAAGGTTTTGAGGTATTTCAGATTAAATATTTCATTTCACACAAAAATGCCCTTTTCATTCCTTCACACTTTATCTAGGCCACACGGGTGTCTCTCTAAAAGGTCTATACAAAATGATACCACAATCGTACCACAATTTACTTACGCCTATACAGGGTGTTCGGAAAATGCGTTACGAAACTTTAAGAGGTCATTCTGCAATGAAAATATTATTAGAGAGTCCTTTGACAAAATGTCGAAATCTCTATGGTTACCAAGTTACACGAGTTAAAAGTTTAGTTTTTATTTTTGTTTTTTCGCCATATTGCATTTAATAATTAACCAATTTAATTGACATTTGGCACATGAATCGAGCTATGCAGATTCTAAAATTTTAAGATAAAAGTACTTTTTTAAATACCGCCAGATGGCACTTTACCTAAAACTTAAAATTTATTTACATCATAACTTTTTATTTTGACAGATATCGCAAGGCTGGGGGTGCTATTTATAGACAATCAAAAAATTAAAAATAAGGTACTTCCTTATTAAAGTCGATAAACCTCACCGTTTAGGCACCAATCGACATTTAAGTTTTCATCAATTTCAATCAAATTACCTACATACATACAAGGTGTCCAGTAAGTCACCGACAAACTTTAAGGGAAAATCTACAATGGAAAATAAGAAAAAATTTCATAGAAAACATATCGTCTTAGTGTTTGAACTACGGGGTGTAAGAATTAAAAAAAAGTTTTTTTTAATATTTAACACACCGTACTTCAAAAGGAAGACGTTTAGGACATATGTTCATATGAAGTTTTTTCTTATTTTTCATTGTAGAATTCCCCTTAAAGTTTGTTGGTTGAGTTACTGGACACCCTGTATGTATGTAGGTAATTTGATTGAACATTGATGGAAATCTTTGATGTCTATTGGTGCCTAAACGGTGGGGTTTATCGACTTTAATAAAGAGTACCTTATTTTTTAAGTTTTTGATTGTCTATAAAATGGCATCCCCAGCTTTGCGAAATCTGTCAAAATAAAAAAGTTATGATGTAAATAAATTTTAAGTTTCAGGTAAAGTGCCCTCTGGCGGTATTAAAAACAAGTACTTTTTTCTAAAATTTTGGAATCTGCAAAGCTCGATTTGTGTGCCAAATGTCAACTAAATTGGTTAAAAAATAAATGCAATATGGCGAAAAACCAAAATAATAATTAAACTTTTAACCCCTGTAACTTGATAACCGGGGAGATTTCGACATTTTGTGAAGGGACTTACTAACATTATTTTACATTGCATAATGACCCCTTAAAATTTTCTAACGCATTTTCCAAACACCCTGTATACAACAACTTAACGCCATTAACCTTGGTTGAAAAGTTGAAAAAGATTGTTTGCTAGATACAAGGGATTAAAGTAACAAAATTAAATGGAATCTTTGGCACCCTTGCTTGAAGTCGACAAGACATACAGTCATCAACTATTTATTAATCTAACTTTTCCAGGCCGTTTATTTACTATGCCTTTCCGCGGCATTTGCGGCCCCAGAAAATAGACCCAAACGTGGTGTTCTATCTGGGGAGCACAGTCTAGGCCATGGAAGCGGGCATGTAGATATCCCCCGGCGTCTTCATTACCCTTAGAAGGTGGACACGACTTGAGTGGAGGACATGGTGGCTTAGATCATGGATTTGGAGGTAAATAAAATTAATATTACATGCAATGTTTTTATTGTTAATTTTTTACAGCCTTATAAATACAAGGTGTTTCCTTACTACGCTACGAAACTTAAGGGGGTGATTCCCTATGTATTTTTGTGAAAAAAGTTGGTAATTTTCTAGAAACCTGCGGCCACTCTGATTTTAACGAAATTTGGTATACGTTGGTTTTTGGCGCGCTGATCACGAATCTTAAAGATTTTTTTGACGGAAATGTTTTGTTCTCAAGATATTCATTATCAAAGTTCAAATTTGAACTAAGCTTAATTTCACTATATTCCCCTTCTTTTTGCACACAAATCTTGATTTAAAGCTAAAGTGTCACATAATATTTGATTTTCACCTTTTAAAACCCTGTATTTCTACGTTTTTCACATTATTTTTGCGTTAAATTGCGTGGCTTTTCTTTGATAATCCGGCAACCATACATACACATAGGGCTTCATGGCACACTGGTATTAAAATAATTCAGTATAGCTATGCAATTTGCAAAATTAATGTAAAATACGTAAAAAACGGGGTTTTAAAAGGTAAAAATCAAATATTGTGTGCCACTTGAGCTTTAAATCAAGAATTGTGTATAAAAAGAAGAGGGAATATTGTAAAAATAGGATTAGCTTTAATTTCAAGTCTGATAATGAATATCTCAAGAACGAAACGTTTCCGCCAAAAATCTTTCAGATTCGTGATCAGCGCCCCAAAAACCCCGTATACCAAATTTCGTCAAAATCGGAGTTGCCGAAGGTTTCTAGAAAATTACCAAAAATTTCTATAAACCTTGCTTTTATTCTGAGATAGAGGGCGTTAAATTTCTCAAAAGGTAAGGTAAATTTAAATATTTTTGGAACCCTTTAATTACCAATTTAAATAAAATTTGTGACACCTATTTAGTTTAATTATTCGCTTGTAAAGCTTTTGCAGTGGTGTCTCAGTGGGGTCCAAAGCCAATATTATTGTAAAAAAATAGTACGCCACTGACTTTTTATTAAGCTTACATACATTTTCCAAATTCAGCAATAAAAGGTACAACTTTTAAGTCCCTTGCGTTTTCTTCTGTATCTCGCTCTGTTTTTGAGAAAAAGAATCAGCTTAAAATATTATCCAAAATTAAAAACAATTTTTACCTTAGTAAATAAAGAAAATTAAAATTTTCGATGAAAGACACAAATGCTTATTTGTTGTAAGGCCAATAAGTCTTCTATTTTTATTTTTGCTTTTTACGTTATATTGTCTATACCGGGTGTTGCTCCGTCGAGCGGGACATAGGGAATCCCATGTAAATTTTGAAGTAGTCAAATATTGGCTTCCCTAATTATTTTAGAAAAAATGCTATTAGGATTTATTGAAGAGCACAGTAAGTTCCACCCAAAATGAAAATTTGAGCATTTTTCAACCAACCAGTAAAAGAGTACTCTACCGTACTCTAGAAATCAACAATAAAAACACCATATCGATTTATCAGTGACAATTTAGATCATTAATTTATAATGTCATTGCCAAAACTGAACAATTTTATACGGGAATTTCAAAAGAATCCTCGCATTTCATTTTAGTTTACAGCTAATTCCAAACACATGCACTCACAGTTACGCAAGAAAATAAAACAAATTTTTCTACATTTAAAAATCAATTTATGACGAAAATATCAGGATTTAATCAAATGTTCAAATATGCCTCCGTTAACTGCCAGACAATAACCCAAACGATTATAAAACTCATTTCTTACGTTGGCTAGTTGGTACATCCATATTCTGGCACATTCAGCGGAAATAGCATTCCTTAGCTGGACTAAATTTTAATATTTTTTATTGGTAGCTTAGTTTTAAATGCCCCATAGAAAAAAATGATTTGGCGTAAGATCACGTCAATTTTCTTTACATTTGCAATTATTGATTATTGTGCCTGTAGTTTCAAATTTTTGATCGTCTGTTCTATTGTCGATTTACTTGGTATTAGCCTATTGGGAAAATAGGCTGCAAACATGTCCGGTACTCTTCGATAACTATTTCCCTGGTAAAACCATTTTATAATAGTGATTTTTTCTTGATTTAGGTAGTTCATTATTTAAGAATGATGTTACATTGATCTGACTTGAGAGTAAGAGGTAAAATAATTTTTCTAGTATTTTATTATAAACTTCTAATAATACAAGGCGGGTAAGAAGATAGGAGATTCGTAACTTATTTTAGCATTTATCTCTTAGCTCGCGGACTGAGAAGAGCTGAAATTTGTACACTGGGTACAACTTTTTGTGCTCTTTAAAAAATACTTATTATATTTTCTTCTAAAATATGAGGAGCCAATATTGGACCACTTCAAAATTTATATGGGATTCCCTATGTCCCGCTCGACGGAGCAACACCCGGTATATACTTTTAGAAGAAATTTTATTTAAATTTATAAGAGTAGCTTGAATATTTTTTCTTAAAAAAAAGGCAGGTACAAATAAAATAAAAGGAAATAAAACGTTAAATTGTTAATTTTTTTAGAAAAAATATTTAAACTTCATAAAAAGTCAGTGGCTTATTTTTCTTTACAATAATATTGGCCTGGTGCCAACTGAGATGCTACCAGATCTAGCAATACTAATCTAGAAAAAGCTTTATAAGCGCCTAATTTAATTAAATAAGTGTCAAAAATTTTATCCAAATCGGTCAAAATGTTTCTAAGATATTTAAAAGATACCGACTTTTTTGAAAACTCTAACGCCTTGTATCTCAAAATGGAAGTCCAGACATATGTTTATAGGAACTTTTTTTCATAAAAGATATAAGAAAGCATCCCCTTAAGTTTTCTACCCTAGTTAGGAAACACCCTATATAATGGTAATGTAACTTTAATGCATTTAAATTAAAAATAAATTCAAAATTTTAACCATTTTATATAAAAACCAGTATAAACACAAGTTTTTTTCAATTTTTGTAGGATCTTCATTTGCTAGCTCATCATCTTTTGCTGGTGCAGGAGCAATTAGTGGAGGACATAGCGGAGGTTTTAGTAGCTCCTCCAGTTTCGCAGAAGCTGGATCTGGAGGATTTGGTGGAGCAAGTCTTGGAGGAGGTTTAGGAGGTGCCAGTCTTGGGGGTGCAGGTTTTGGCGGTGGTTTAGGAGGTGGAGCCCTTGGAGGAGGTCTAGGTGGTGGTCTTGGAGGTGGTCTAGGAGGAGCACATGGTCCCATTGGTGGCCCTGATCTACACGCAAACGAGCCTCACTACCATCTTGGACACGCTGTCCAACGTCATGTAACTGTTTTGCATAAAATTGGAATTCCAGTTCCTCAGCCCTACCCTGTACAAGTGGAAAGAAGAGTACCAGTTAAAGTAAGTTATCTAGTGAAACAACGTGTGTTTATTTATATTCATAAGAACAACAAGAAGCCTATATTTCATAAAGCTTGCTCAATCTAGGTTATAAAGATATGAAGGTCCAAAAGTCGTCAATTTTCCACTGACTGACTGACTGACATAGGTCAAAAACCTAACCCACTTTTAGATGACCTAGAAAGATGAAATTTGGAATCTAGCTCGGTAATTGTGTGAAAGCGTAGAAAAAAATAAAAATAAAAAATCTAAAAAAGGGAAGTCTAGGAAGGGGCTACCCTAAAAAAAAGGTTTTTTTAAGTGTAGCCTTTGAACTATTGGGCAATGCGAACTGTTACTTATTTTAACCTTTGAAGAAAATATAACCTAAGTATTCCCAAGAAAGGATCTAAATCCCTTCCATCTAACTATAGACCAATTTCAATTCTCTCAGTTCTTTGTAAAGTAAAGGAAAAATTAATTAATTCACAAATTCTTAAGTACTTAGAAAAATACAAAATTTTGCATGACAGGCAGTATGGATTTCGCCACAAAAGATCTACAGCAGATCGTCTTTCCTTCGTATCACACTGTTGGAATAAGTCTCTTGAGTTTCTAGGTGAGTCTCAGATCGTTGCTCTTGATATATCCAAAGCTTTTGACCAGGTCTGGCATGCCGCACTTCTTAATAAACTTCCTCCTATGGTCTTTCAACTAAACTCTGTACTTGGCTCTCTAGTTATCCATCTGATCGACGTATATCAGTTATTGTGGACGGCCATTCTTCAAGCTTTCACCAAGTAAATGCTGGAGTCCCTCAGGGCTCAGTTCTGGCACCAACATTGTTTCTTCTTCACATCAACGACCTTCTCTCGTCCACAACTAATTCCATTCATAGTTTCGCCGACGATAGTACCCTTCACTCCAGTTTTCAGGTTCCTAAACCCATTACTAAACCTGACTTGGAAAACAAACGCAGAGCGATGCAGATATCTCTTTCGCAGGATCTTAATTTAATATTGGATTGGGGCGCTAAAAATCTCGTCCATTTTAATGCATCCAAAACACAATCATGTTCCTTGTCGCGAAAAAGAGTCATCAAATACTCATCCTCTACTTATGAGCGGCCAAGTTTTACAGAGCAAAGACACCTTCAATCTTGTGGGCGTCACATTTAAAAGTAACCTTAACTGGCATAAACACATTGTATCTATAGCCACGGCAGCTTCAAAAAGCTTGGATTTCTCTTTCGAGCCAAAAAGTATTTTTCCGCTTCTAATTTATACACTTTATATGTGTCCCAAATCCGACCTCCCTTGAATATTGTTCTCATATCTGGGGCATGGTGTCCCCCACAACCCTAAGCATTCTTGATTCTATTCAAAGAAGAGCTATTCGTCTCATTGAGGATCCTTCACTAACTGAAAGGCTTCCCTCTCTTGCCCATCGTCGGGCTATGGGGGATTTATCGCTTTTTATAGGTACTTCCATGGCTTCTGCTCTGAAGAATTGTCCAGTATAGTTCCTCCACTCACGGTTCCCAACAGAGAAACTCGTGGTTCCGCGCGTATGCATCCCTATACGGTCCAACTCGACAGGCCCCGAACTCCCCACTTTGTTCGTTCTTTTATCCCTAGAGTTCCTAGACTGTGGAACCTGCTGCCCGCGGAGGTCTTTCCTTCCCCCAAATCTTCAAGTGTTTAAGTCCCGTGTCAACAAACTTCCTCTTACCTTGCTTAAGACACCCACGGTACGTTAGTATTTAGGCTTTTAGCCTTCGTGGTTTGTCCAAAGATAAAATATATATATATATATATATACTTATTAAAAAAACAAAACGAATAATTATTATTTTTCTAGGTACCAACCCCAGTTGACGTACCCGTATACCGTGACTACGAAGTTAAAGTACCTCGCCCATACCACGTAAAGGAATTTGTTGATGTACCAGTCCAAGTCGACCAACCAATCCACGTTCCCGTTAAGGTACCAGTACACATTAAGGTACCACATCCAGTAAAAATTGAAGAACCAGTTCCAGTCCCTGTACATATCTTTAAGAAAGTTCCAGTACCAGTACCACACCCCATCATCGTTAAACATAAAGTACCTGTAGAAATCCATGCTCATGTTGCACCTGCTCACGGACATATTGTCGAGCATGTATCGCATGGTCATGGACATGGTCATGGATGGGACTAAGTGAATTTTGGTTAAGTGTGTGTGAATTAATTTTTTGTTAAACAAATTGTTGTCTAGTCGTTAGGTTAAAGTTGTTTTAATAAAGTATGACTGTTTTTTTTAAAGATATATGTTGGTTTTATTTTCTTTATCCTACAGGATGAGTAAAAAGTACTGCAATACAAAAATATCTGTAAAACCGTCAAACCTGCCATACAAACGACTTGTAAGTGATCGCATACTGGTCCTAACAATTTGTCCATTGTATTTATCTCTTTCTGGTTTAACGCAAGTTCCAATAAATATGTCTTTGTCTTTCATCATGGCAGGCTATCGTAGATGGAGCAATCATCGCTTTGCCCTGGTTGCCAAGTTGTTTACAATTTCTGCATGTAAACTTTAATGTCCTTTTTTGGCTCACATCTAATTAAGAGAAAGAAAATATACCATGAATCGAATATTTTTAACTTGACAAACGTTGCCGCAGGCAGTCACGCCGAAATGTTATTCGATATTTGTGTTTGATATTTTTCAATGGCCGATTTGTTTGGACAGTTTGTTTACATTTTCTGTGATTTATTGTGTGTTTCGTGGTTTTTTACCTTTAATTGGACTTTGAATATTGACTTTTATTAGTGATCACAGTGTATATATTAAATTTGTGCTTTTCAACAGATAATTTAAGGTAATATTGACATGGTTATCTGTAAGAAAAAATCTTTATAAAAACCAAATAAATGACATTTTTAATTAGGTGTGTGTAATTATTGAACTAAACCCCAATATTTTATATTAATAGGAAACAAAAACAAGTACCTAACATTAAGGGCAAAAATAGCACAGCTATATAATTTGAATTTGGCGGGCAAACGATAAAGTCGACTCACGCGCCATCTGCGTTTGCCTTCCTTGAAGACAGACAAGGAAGGCCCAGCAGCTATCTCTCTCTGGATAATTTATTTACTAAATTTTGTATTTTTTACTTTGGACCATGCGACCAGTTTTACCAAAAAGACGTTTAAAAAATCCAAAATGTTTGGTTCTTTTGTCCTCTTGTAACATCCATCCTGGGACAGACTGTAAAATTTCAGGTATGGGAAATAAAAATTAAAAAAGTATTATTTAAGATAATTTGTTGTTGCAAAGTAGTTTTTGGTATTAAATATGTTTTTTATTTTGCTTTCTTTAAAATATATTATAGTACTATTTTTATTATTATACTGTTTTATGCAACCAATCTAACGAAGTAGTTATTAGGTATTAGAATGCAAGCTTTCTTTTTCTCGATTCTTATTTTGTTATAAATATTATAAACCTGTTGAAAGTTTATACCATAGTTTTACCTATCTATTATTGATCTGTAATACCTTAGAAACGGAATATGTTATGGTAGCAATAATACCTGCTATCACACCTAGGGCATTATAAGCGGGCATTATGATAATGCCCACTTATAATGCCCTAATGCGCTAATATGGAAATTTTATTGCTTATCCAATTTTATTTCTCTCACAATAAAGATTAAGTTTACACAAACATATGTATTAAAAATAAAATCAATAACTTACCAGTTCCTGAAAATATGCCATTAAAACGGTTTCGAGTTATTTGAAGAATTGCGTGTCGCAATCTTTCTCAAATACCAAATATGCCATACTCACCCGATCATACTGTTTCCGCAGTTCAGCTTTAGCAATTTTCGGTCCTTTTCTGGCCTTTTCTCCTTATATTTTGTGGAATTTCTTCCATTTTGAGCAAATCGTTAAATAAAAAATGCCAACTGACTAACTGATAGAAACATCAAAAGTCAAACTAACACCAGTCATTATCTACTTACGTATACAGGTACAGGTGCAACTTATTTTTATATTGCGAATGAAGTAATGTAATTAGTCATTGAAAACTCTTTTTGGGTAAATCATAAAGCACTGATGCACCACGGCTTTACTGGACTATAATGCCCATCAGGGTCAGAGAGATCCTATTTCGAGCCCGGGCATTATAGTCCCTAGTAACGCCCTTGATACATAAATAGCTTCCTTTAAGATATTGCTTCCTATGTTTTGATCACGAGAATTGAGTGTAAGTGTCCCTTAAATACTTACTATTTTAAAGTGTTTTCTTTTGATTTACTATCTTTTATTTTATTACATACTTTTTATTTATTTTTTGGTTTATTGTTACGGTATAAAAATTATATAATGTATTTTTTTATTGATGAAGTTTTCCTGCCTTTTTTCTTATTTTTTCGATTACAAAATTCTAAATATGTCATTTAACTTTTGGGACATTCAACTTATAAAACTTGCAATACTTATTTAATGATAAATTCCATTATCCTAAACGCATTTTTTGCCAATAACTTATTAATGATGGATGCCATCATCCTAAACGCATTTTTCATCATAACTTATTAATGACGGATGCCATCACATTATCTGCAACACTTGGCCTAATAACGGCCAATTGCCCACTTTCGCGTCTTTTGATACCTTTTACCAATGCCTTGCCATTAAAGAGTGTTGGCAATGCCAGTAAATTAAATGTAACAGGTGTCATAATTTTTCATTATGTCTAAAAGTTTTAATAGTTTAATATTTCCAAAGATACACAGGCTTTTTTGTATAACATATTATATAACTTTACCAAAATTGAAGAGAATGCAAGTTGCCAAATTTCGTAATAAACATTATTAATTAAGTTACCTAAAATAAATCAAATAAGTGGTACATTTTAAAAAACAGGTTTTTATTTTGCAGGTTTGCAGACGGAAATTGTTATATATTAGATTTTTATGCTTTCTAATGTATCTCATGTCATAGTAAAAGGTGTTTTTAATTTTTGTTTAAATTAATTATTATTTATATTGTATTTTTGGTCCAGTTACTTACTTAAATTGTATTGCCTTAGCTGTGTTAACACTATTGTTCTTATTACATCTAAGAACCATTTTACTCATAAAATTACTAACTTTCATATGCCAGTGACAAAGAAATTATTGTAAACTTCTTTTCTTTAATAAAAACGTATAAGTACCCCTTTAAATTTTTAGAATATATACATGGTGGTTTTAAACTGTGGTTAAAAAAGCTTTTAATAATATAAACTTTCCATATAACATTTTTTGCCGGCGTTGTATATTTAATTTACTGGCATTGCCAACACTCTTTAATGACAAGGCATTGGCAAAAAGGTATCAAAAAGACGCGAAAGTGGGCAATTGGCCGTTATTAGGCCACGTGTTGCAGATAATGTGATGGCATCCGTCATTAATAATTTATGATGAAAAAATGCATTTAAGATGATGGCATCCATCATTAATAAGTTATGCCAAAAAAATGCGTTTAGGATGATGGCATCCATCATTAATAAGTTCTTGGCAAAAAAATGCGTTTAGGATAATGCCTTTTATCATTAAATAAGTATTGCAAGTTTTATAAGTTGAATGTCCAAAAAGTTAAATAACATATTTAGAATTTTGTAATCGAAAAAATGAGAAAAAAAGGCAGGAAAACTTTGTCAATAAAAAAATTACATAATATAAATTTTTATACCGTAACAATAAACTAAAAAAATATAAAATAAAAAGTATATGTAATAAAAATAAAAAAAAGGATAGTAAATCAAAAGAAAACACTTTAAAATAGTAAGTATTTAAGGGACACTTACACTATATTTTCAGATCCAAGACATAGGGAGAAATATTTTATAAATTAACACGTCTTTAAAACTTTTAATAAGGCAACTCCCTGATTTCATATAATTTTTTAGGTAACTACAAATTACAAAGGTTTTAAACAAAATGTTTATAGCTCCTAACAGTCTCCTTGAATATCCCGCCTGCTTGACTAGCCATCACCAATTAATTACACAACACACAGTAATTAGGTAATGAATACACTTAATTATGTCTACTAAAAACTCTTTTCTTTAAAAAAGAAACTAAAAAGCTAAAAAACCACGTAGAAAACAATTGCAAAAAGCAGCCAAACAAAAGCAAGGTTGCCTCATCTGTCAACTTGTCAAATCTTGTATTTCGGCTAAGCGGGAAATTTGAATTTATCACCTTCGGCCGAAATCGTCAGAAATTAACGTAGCTAATTTTACCATCATTTTATTTTTATTCTCTCAAAAATACATAATAAACATTTTGTTTGACTTAATTTTTATTTGCATGATTTGTATCAATAAAATGTTAGGAAAAGGCCATTTCCTTTAAATTATGTAAAAAAACATAAAATATTGTTGTTTAGCCGCCATTATAAATAAAACAGATCAAAAAAATTGCTCGAATGTTAGTTACCAATGTTAATAATATGGTTTGAAAAGTATAAATATGCGTTGAAGGTTTGCCTTCAAAAATCCAATATTTATTTGCCTGCAACAAAAAGGCATGCTTTATTTAATCAAGATTGGTATGGCGCCATTTTTGTATGCTTGCCGGCAATTCGCCTGCATGTAAAATTTATTGGCAATTGAGTGTTTATTTAGGGTTAACTTTTTAATGCGTATTAGATGTTGGCATAATATTGCCACCAATTGCCAATGCTTTACCATCAATGCCAATATGAAAAATGTACATTGCCGGCAAATAGTGTTTGTTGGGTTAAAATAAATAGTTTTTGGAAATACCCTTAATATCCGTTATCCGATTTTCTTGTAATTTGGTAATATATTATTTATGGCTAAAGATAAAATTAGCAATAAAGTAATTAAATTTAATAAGTCCAGTGGCGTTACAAGCGGTCTTTAAATGAATATATCTGACAAAAAAAGTACGCCTCTGACTGTGAAAATATCTGTGAAATTTTTCCATTTTAGATAAGGTAAATAAAATCACAGCTTTTATCTTTTTATTTAATTGTATTTTATAAAAAATTATAGAGGTTAAAACAAAATACAGGGTGTTAAAGAAATAATGTTTCTTACTTTAAAAGGTAATTCCTTGCATTATTCTAAACAAAATATTATTCATAACATATGTCCAAAAATCAGCCGTTGTTAAAGTTATTTATTTTTAGTCATAATTACCATAATTTATTTTGCACCTTAATTATTTGAGATCATATCCCTTATACCGCAAAAAGGAATACATAAAATTTATTAATTGACTGTCTCTAAAAATATTTTTCGCACATTAAATACAATTTTCCAAAGAAAAACAGACTTAAAAATAAATAAATACCTACGTCGGGAAAAAATGTTTTTTGTTTACATTATTGCAAGTAGTGTTTACCCGAATTGAAATCACATACAGTAATACAGTATGTATTACTGCATCAGTGCGTGCATTTTGATTCGAAAGAGCTGTTTTTGGTACGCGAGTATCACGACGTGCTTTTTATTTACGGAGAGATTTTTTGCCATTCTGAAGAAGCTAGACGCATTTACCAAAAACATTTTCTGCGAAGGTTATCAACCTTCATCAAACAGCTACACATTTGTCCACTGCTGGACGTAAGCCTCCCGTAAGGACTTCCACTTTTCTCTGTTCTGTGCAACGTTCATCCAATTCCCTTGAATGCGTCTTAAATCATCGGACCATCGTGTGGGTGGTCTTCCTCTATTGCGAAAGGCATCATTTCTTGGTCTCCACTCTAATACTCTTTTTGTCCACCTATTATCGTTTGTTCTCGCTATGTGACCCGCCCAATTCCACTTTAGGTTAGTGATTCTTTCGATGGCATCTGTTACTCTGGTTCTTCTTCTTATTTCCACATTTTGAACCCTGTCTCATAAAGTTAAGCCCAGCATAGCTCGCTCCATAGCTCT
The DNA here is from genome assembly GCA_014170235.1 of Listronotus bonariensis. NCBI lineage: Eukaryota > Metazoa > Arthropoda > Insecta > Coleoptera > Curculionidae > Listronotus > Listronotus bonariensis. Next base: position 172,516 of record JACEGR010001136.1, on the reverse strand, counting down.
TTGAGCGATTCAAATTTTATTTACTGTGCTTTTGGTTAGAGTTAGTGTTTCGGCTCCATATGTTAACACAGGCAAGACACACCGGTCGAAAACTTTTCTTTTAAGACAAATCGGGATATTAGCTTTTAAAATGTGACCTAGCCTTCCAAAGGCTGCCCAGGCTAAACCAATTCTTCTGGTTATTTCGCACGTTTGGTTATCTCTCCCCAGACGAATTTTATGACCTAGGTACTTATATGAACGTACCTTCTCTATATTTGGGCTATTTACCGTTATATTTTCACTAATACCCAGGTTAGTCATAAGTTTAGTTATAGCGATGTTCATTTTTAGGCCTACTCTCCTCGATGCTTCTTCAAGTTCGCTTAACATCTCCCTTGCTTCCCCCGGGGTTATCTGCTATTAAAACTATATCGTCTGCGAATCGTAGGTGGCTTAACTTTTCACCATCAATATTTATTCCCAGGTTTTCAATATTTAAAGTTTTAAACATATATTCCCACTCTTATTATTTAACCTATCAGCATTAAATGACTTCAAAATACAGAGAGCGTAGTGCCTAGTTTGTGCAACGTTGCCAAATGTTTGGAAAAACCTAATTATTAACGACTTAATTTTTTCGAAACGATTGACTTTGGGACATAATTTATTATCAATTTTTTGCTTAAAATACGTCTTAAAGTTACGAACATTATTTTTCTTAACACCCTGTATTATAAGCATTGATCTAATGTAATACAATTAAAAGTCAGAGCTAATGTACCCAAAGGTCTATAATTAAACATTAAACAGATCTCCGCATTGTACTGTCTTACAAGTAAAGTGAATTGTGTCGTACCCATTGTAAAAAATTGTGATGGTACGTTCGTCAAAAATAAGTAAATAAAAAAATAATTTAGTATACTCTGAGCTCGGTATATTGAAAAAATACCTAGTTAGTTACTATGGTTACTGACTTTTTAAACAAATAAAATACATTTTTATTGTAGTAACTAGGGTTACTTTTTAAACCAAAGTCAGAGACAACAATGAGACGAGTAACTGGTCCTAACAATTTGTCCATTGTATTTATCTCTTTCTGGTTTAACGCAAGTTCCAATTAATATGTCTTTGTCTTTCATCATGGCAGGCTATCGTAGATGAAGCAATCATCGCTTTGCCCCTGGTTGCCAAGTTGTTTACAATTTCTGCATGTAAACTTTAATGTCCTTTTTTGGCTTACATCTAATTAAGAGAAATAAAATATACCATGAATCGAATATTTTTAACTTAACAAACGTTGCCGCAGGCAGTCACGCCGAAATGTTATTCGATATTTTTCAATGGCCGATTTGTTTGGACAGTTTGTTTACATTTTCTGTGATTTATTGTGTGTTTCGTGGTTTTTACCTTTAATTGGACTTTGAATAATGACTTTTATTAGTGATCACAGTGTCATATATTAAATTTGTGCTTTTCAACAGATAATTTAAGGTAATATTGACATGGTTATCTGTAAGAAAAAAATCTTTATAAAAACCAAATAAATGACATTTTTAATTAGGTGTTTGTAATTATTGAACTAAACCCCAATATTTTATAATAATAGGAAACAGAAACAAGTACCTAACATTAAGGGCAAAAATAGCACAGCTATATAATTTGAATTTGGCGGGCAAACGATAAAGTCAACTCACGCGCCATCTGCGTTTACCTTCCTTGAAGACAGACAAGGAAGGCCCAGCAGCTATCTCTCTCTCGGAAAATTTATTTACATTTAGTTGCTCGTCTCATTGTTGTCTCTACCAAAGTTATAACCTTCCTCGACTTTCGAGTAGTGCGGACGTTGGTAGAGAGCTACAAAGTTTTCCCCGGTCGTAGCGACTGGAGGAGTTGTACGGGCGTTTTGTTTTTACCCTCGGGGATCAAGAAAAGAATCACGCTAAATTAAAGGCAACTTTCTTCTGGAGATAGGAGTGGTGACCGATGATTCCTATAGCCTGATGTTTTTTCGTTTGGTAATGGGCACATGGTGTTTTGTATGATCAAGGACGGATGCTCGCGTCACGGGAAACGTCAGTACTGACAGTGACCGGTTATGCGCAATACCATATACAAAATAATCTATACAGACTGCGCCACGCCTTATTCTGAACGGGGAACTAAATGACATTTTTTCTGTGGCAATACAAATAGCAGCTCTTCGTTTGGCAGCCCACAATTTATGGAACGCATCGACTTATTGTTTTAAATCGAACATATGTTTTAAAATGTTTTGGAGCTACGAGCTTAATTATTTAGATTTTTCACCGACGAAGCTTTGGAAAATATAGTCGAAAAGGGGGAGAGCTAGCGAATTGGACTAAATGGACGCAGACCCAACAAAAAAATCAATGTAATCCATTTTTGTTTAGGTGATTTTTTCAATCTAAAGTGCCCAAAGTATAGTGAAGGTCGAAATAGATTTAGACCTGATGGGCATTATAGTCCAGTAAAGCTTTATGTTTTACACAAAGAGAGTCTTTCAATGACTAATTACATTATTTATTCGCAATATAAAAATAAGTTGCACCTGTACCTGTATACGTAAGTAGATAATGACTGGTGTTAAGTTTGACTTTGATGTTGCTATCAATCAGTCAGCTGGCATTTTTTATTTAATGATTTGCACAAAATGGAAAAATTCCACAAAATATAAGAGAAAAGACCATAAAAGCGCCCGAAAATCTTTTGCCAGTTAAATCAAGACAACAGTATGATCGGGGAGTATAGCATATTTGGAAAGATGCGAACGCAATTCTTCAAATAACCGAAACCGTTTTAATGGCATATTTTCAGGAACTGGTAAGTTATTGATTTTATTTTAATACATATGTTTGTATAAACTTGATCTTTATTGTGAGAGAAATAAAATTGGATAAGCAATAAAATTTCCATATTAGCGCATTATGATAATGCCCGCTTATAATGCCCTAGGTGTGATAGCAGGTATTATTGCTACCATAACATATTCCGTTTCTAAGGTATTACAGATCAATAATAGATGGGTAAAACATAAATTAAATAAAAACCTAAAACATATTGGCCACACTCGTCCCTGGAAAATATGTAACAACAGTTTTAAATACTTTTTTACTCAAATAACCATGACTGTACTTTAAAGGGATACGGGAATACGAAAAAAAACTATTTTGACCTTAAAACTACTCCCTTAAAATCTATTGTGGCTTTTGAACCCACCCTGTAGATTATTCAAAAAATCTCATAAGCTGGGTACCTATTAAAAAATCGCTAATTTTAATTTCAGTTCAATTAAATAAATTCAAAAAATTTTAATCAACTATCCACCCAAATCTCGCAGAATCACCTTTTACTCTAAATCCGTCGTCATTTTTTCTGTAACAAGAAGCTTCAGAGGGAGAAAGTAAAGTACCAATTGGATCAATCAAATTGGTACATACAATACGGTACGGTACTATCACTTAATTAGGGAGGATGTGTTTCTAATTCATATAAAAACCGCCTTGCACCCACCAAATTTATAACAGTTCTTGTTTCCATCTTTGTGTTAGACAAGATGAAGTTTCTGGTAAGTTCTTTTACTTACCTCCGTATTGAGGTTGGTCAAAAAAATCTACTATTTTTATTTTGACTTCTGAAACTGAAAAATTGGTCCAAGGCACCTCTAGAGAATGCTTGGCAATAATTAGCTCTTAATTTAAATAAGAGCCCTTATTACAGTTTTGCATTTTTCTTAGACCCATACAAAAAAATTAAATCTCACCATTTACCAATAACAAAGCAAAAACTTAAAAAAGTTTTTTGAAGAAAATTAAATGTCTTACAAAAAGGTATCTTAAATTTTTTTATCAATCTTACCCTTAAAAATATATTTAAGGTCAAAGATTTAAAAAAAAAAAAAATACTTTTCTGTTCTAACTTTTATTGAAAAATAACTATTACCAATTGCGTTTTTACTTTTTCTGTTGAAACATAAATAATCTACAAAAAAAGGTCTATAATATATTTGTAGATAGATCCAATCTCTAAAAAGGTATTTAAAGTTGAAAGTATGAAGAATTTTAAGAGAAATTACTTTTTGTTTTTAATTTTGAAACTTACCTTAAACGTATAAAAGAGCCCTTTTGTTAAAGCAATTAATTTTCGACAGAAATAATAGAAACTCAATTGTCATTAAAGAATTTTCAGTAAGTTACAAAATTTAGCAGACAAAAAGTGTAATTTTCTTCTCTTAAAATTCTCTTAATTTTTAGCTATGAATATCATTTAATTGGTTGGATTTATCAAAATAGTATAAGAGACTTTTTTGAAAAGCATTTAATTTTTACAAAAAAAGAACTTTTTAAAAAAATTGCTGTATGATTAACGAATGGTAAGATGAGAATTTATTTTGAATGGGTCTGAAAAAATATGCAAAACTGTAATGAGACGATTTTTCTAACACACCCTAATACAGAGTCAGTTAAAAATATGAAGCTGAAAAAAGCAAAAGGAAAATTATAAAAATGTTACTTTATTTTTCCTACCTACATTTTAGCACTAAAGTTTGTTATAACTTTATTATTTAAGTATTTTCTGGTAATTTAGCCATATTTTTATTATCTTTATCTTTAAAGTTTACTTAATGGTTATTAGTTCTTAATTTATTGGTAAGCCCCACTCCCGGAAAAAATCAAAGGATTTATAAAAAATCCCTCAGTTTGTATTTTTTCAGATAATTTATTCAAATTTTATCGATCAATTCCGGATTTTGACAAAATATCTATATTTAAATAAAAAACTATAGTCAGTTTAAATTTTTCTATTCTACAATTTTTTTATGCAAGACTTTAAGGTGCCTCTAATTATCAGAAAAGAGCAGATATTTTCGCAAAATTTGTAATTTGCTTTAATTTAGAAAAAAAAATACAAATAGAAGATTTTTCTTGTAGGGTCTTGGACTTTAGCACCCCCCTATACAGGGTGTTCATTTAAAAACTTTCCACTCAAGTTATCTTCGAAACGAGACAGATTTGAGAAAATCGCCGAAACACGTCAAGATATTTATTGAGGGGGAACGTTTTTACAAAAATTGGACAGCGCCCCTTTAACCCCTTAACCACCAGGGCCACCACCCCAAAATTCTTAAATGAGAAGGCGGGTCGAGTGATACATCATTTTAAAGCTCCTGACAGAGTACTTTATAACCCTAGAATATGAAGTCAATATCTTCACCTATTACAAAATGGCGGTACTTTAAAAATTACCTAAATACCTGATTTGGATGGCCATATTTCGAAACTAATAAAGTTAGATGTACCTAATGTGGTGTTTTCTTAAAGCTCTTTTAAAGGTCTTTTTAATGTTGATACTGGTAGTAATATACAGGGTAGAAGAAAAAGTACATATTTTTTTATTTAAGAACCCTGTATATTATTTTACCATTAAAAATATCTTTAAATGAGCTTTAAGAAAATACCACATTAAGTACATCTAACTTATTGGTTTCGGAATATGACCATCCAAATCAGGTATTTAGGTAATTTTTAAAGTACCACCATTTTGTAATAGGTAAAGATATTGACTTCATATTCTAGGGTTATATAGTACTCGTCAGGAGCTTTAAATGATGTATCACTCGACCCGCCTTCTCATTTAAGAATTTTGGGGTGGTGGCCCTGGTGGTTAAGGGTTAAAGGGGCGCCGTCCAATTTTTGTAAAAAACGTTCCCCTCAATAAATATCTTGACGTGTTTCGGCGATTTTCTCAAATCTGTCTCGTTTCGAAGATAACTTGAGTGGAAAGTTTTAAATGAATGAATGTATAACGATCTTAATCAACATTTTTTTGAAAACAATATACTTTATAAATTTTACCAGAATCGTAAAAATGTATGTTTAACCAGCTAGATATGTACTGGATGTCAAGTTATAGATTTACACCCCCCTTAACTCTTTTATTTTTTATCAGTACAAAATAATTTAAAATATCAGTTTGTTGGGTTAATTCTGTGTGTTTTGAATTAGTGGTCGGATTTCTATTACCTCTTAAGATATACAGGGTACAACAAAAGTATGACTTTTTTAAATGTAACACAATCTCAAAAACACCACATTTTATATACCTATCCCAATTAGTTTTCGAAATATGGTCATGCAAATCTGAAGAATAATTTTAAATTCCCATTAGAAACGTAATAACCTTACATCTCCCAACTTTTTAATTTTTTAACGTATAAAAGAAATAAAAACACCATTTTGTTGGAATAATTCTGTAGTATCTGTATCTTTTACCAGAATTCTTTTTTTTCTTAAGATATACAGGGATACGACAAAAAACAATTTTTTTAATGAAACACCCTGTATATTAAATCACAATTTAAAAGATAATTTAAAGAGCGTTGCAAAAATACCATATTTTATGGGTTTATCTTTACTGGTTTTTGAAAATATGTCCATTTATAAAATTATTGGGCAATTATTGCCAAAATATACCCTACCTAGATAATTAAAATTAACACTTATTTTTAAGATTTCGATAAGCATATTTCCGAACCTAATGAAGATAAAACATACCAAATTGCAGTATTTTTAAAACATCTTTTATTAGTGATATAATATACAGGGTGTACCATTTAACAAAAATCATACTTTTTAGTCCTTAAATTCATCGATCTTAAGATACATAGCATTAAAGTTTTCATAAGAGTTTATCACCCTGTATCTTTAGAGGGAGACATGTTTGTGACCCATGATAATGAAAACTTTTTGTCGTAAAATTACTTAAAGAATCGTCAGTTAAATTTAAAGCACATGCTTAAGTAAAACCCTGTATATTTTGCTGCAAAGTTTATTTCTGAGATAATATTTATAGGTTTATTTGCAAATACAGGGTGGCCCACCATATTCGATACGGTCTGTAGCTGGATAACCATGGGGTTTTAAAAAAGTAAATACTTAAACATATACAGGTCGGATAAGGCCACAGTATAAAATTATTTTACTCTATACAGGATGTCTCAAAAGTGTGACGTATCAATGTTATATTTTTTTAAATGGAGCACCTTATATTTTATGACGGTTTTAGATTCTACATAAAAAAATAATTTAAGTTTGTTAATAGTACCAAGTGTCTAATTTTATTCGTTTTTGTGATATTTGATTTTTTCAAAATTCAGGGTGCAATTAAATTAATTTTATTTTAACAATATAAACTTCTTAAACTTTAAAATTTGTAACAAAATTAGGAAAAGTCTGCTTTATCATACGTAGGTCATATCAAGACCATATATTATACAGGGTGATCAAAAAATAATTTCAATTTTTAGAAAGTCAAATTGCAATATCCCTCTTATTTTAAATGGAACACCCTGTATTTTTTACACCACATGATGACAAACCATGTGTATAGGTTGCCTATACCTATCTTTTATACTTTTTAAGTAAATTCCGTTTTAACATATTTTTATTCCAAATGTCTATTTAAATGTAAGTAGGCTGTGATATAGCTATGCCTATTTACTAAACCGTTATTGCAAAATATAAATTTGTTGGAAAAAAGCACAAAATTAAAAGATTTTGTATTATCTTCCACTATTTTTAAAATTCACAGAAAAAATCATTAGTTGCTTATAATGCTACTTCCAATAACACTTATTTCAGCTGAATGTGGTAATGATAAAACTTATGTTTTTAAACAATCTTAATAACGCCTCTGGTCAGTTATGACGACATTCTGTGACCTATAACTGGTTTCTTTCATTATTCATAATCACTGTGTCATATTTTTTAAAGCAACTATTAAGGTTATCAGATGGTTTCTCCAGGAATATTTTTCAGGATTAACTCTAGACTAAAGTAAACCATTTTTTCAAATCCTACCAGTATTATATCATGTTGTTATTGTAGAAGAAGGGTTTTTATTTAAAATCATTGAAATTTCTTTTAAACTGACTAAACTGCTAGTAATCAATAAACGGTCGTTGTTATTTTCTTAAGAAAAATAATAATGGCTGCTAGGTCACAACCAACTTTAATTTAACATTTGGACTAAAAATTTGTTAAAACAGATTTTACTAAAAAGCACAAAAAATAGGTATAGGCAACCTATAAACCATTTGAAAAAGTATTTTATTTGTCATCATGTGAATTAAAAAAATACAGGGTGTTCCATTTAAAATAAGAGAGATATGACTGTTTGATTTTTTGAAAAATTTAAATTATTTTTGGTCACCCTGTACAATATTTGATCTTGATTTGACCTACGTATGATATGGCAGACTTTTTTCTAATCTTGTTACACATTTTAAGGTTTTAAGTGTTAAAAGTGTTAAAGTAAAATCCAATTTAATTTTACCTCTGCATTTTTCAAAAAACAAATATCACAAAAACAGATAAAATTAGACACTTGGTACTATAAACAAACTTGAGTTATTTTTTAAAGTAGAATCTATAACCGTCATAAAATATAGGATGTTCCATTTAAAAAATATAACTTTGATACGTCACACTTTTTGAGACACCCTGTATAGACTTAAATAATTTTATACTGTGGTCTTATCCGTCCTGTATATGTTTCAGTATTTACTTTTTTAAAAACCTCATGGTTATCCAGCTAGAGACCGTGTCGAATATGGTGGGCCACCCTCTATTTATAAGTTTATTTGCAAATATGTAAACTTCATTTTAATTCTTGTTCGCTCACAAATATAATTAGACCTCGTTATTTATGTACCCGTAAAATTCCTTTTTATTTTTAAAAGTCATGTCGATTAAATCTGTATTTTATACAAGGAAAAGATTTTACGTAAACTTTAAACTAAATTGCATCTCTTTACTTTTACCTTCACTTTGATCATTTACTTACTACTAAAAAAAAATCCTCCACACCCATTACTTTAGTCATCTATAATGAAATGTATCCTGTGGAGATTGTAAACAACACTGGCCAACAAAATTTGATTTTTATTTTGTTACACAACTAATTTGATCATATTTCATTTTATTTTTAATAAATCAATAAAATAAAAATAGAATCTCGATAACACATCAAGTTTTGTTGCAATATTTTTTCGAAAAAAAAATATTTTGTGCAAACAGTATAAAAAACATTTTTTCCAAGGCTGTTTAAGAATTTATACAGTGATTTTAAACAGGTAATATTGCCCATTACCGACGGCCATTACCCACGCTCATTACCCACATCCATTACCCACTGGCTGTCATAGGGTGCTTTAAATGTGCATAAATATGATAATTGGTATATATTTTTTTATTTATACAGGGTGACACGGTCTGTAGCTGGATAACCATGGGGTTTTTAAAAAAGTAAATACTGAAACATATACAGGTCGATTAAGGCCACAGTATAAAATTATTTTACTTTATACAGGATGTCTCAAAAACTGTGACGTATCAAAGTTATATTTTTTAAATGGAACACCCTATATTTTATCACGGTTTTAGATTCTACATAGAAAATAATTTAACTTTGTTAATAGTACCAAGTGTCTAATTTTATTCGTTTTTGTGATATTTGATTTTTTTCAAAATGCAGGGTGCAATTCAATTAATTTTATTTTTAACAATATAAACTCCTTTAAACTTTAAAATTTGTTACAAGATTAGGAAAAGTCTGCTTTATCATACGTAGGTCATATCGCGATCATAGATTATACAGGTTGATCAAAAATAATTTCAATTTTTAGAAAGTGAAATTGCAATATCTCTCTTATTTTAAATAGAACACCCTGTATTTTTTACACCACATGATGACAAACCAAATGCTCTTTCAAATGGTGTATAGGTTGCCTATACCTATCTTTTATACTTTTTAAGTAAATTCCGTTTTAACAATTTTTTATTCGAAATTTTCATTTAAAATGTAAGTAGGCTGTGATATAGCTATGCCTATTTACTAAGCCGTTATTGCAAAATGTAAATTTGTTGGAAAAAGCACAAAATTAAAAGATTTTGTATTATCTGCCACCTATTTTTAAAATTCCAGAAAAAAAATTCCTTAGTTGCCTATAATGCTACTTCCAATAACACTTATTTCAGCTGAATGTGGTAATGATAAAACTTGTGTTTTTAAACAATCCTAATAACACTTCTTGTCAGTTATGACGACATTCTGTGACCCTAATCTTGTTACACATTTTAAAGTTTAAAGTGTTAAAAGTGTTAAAGTAAAATCATTTTATTTTTACTTCTGCATTTAAAAAAAAAATCAAATATCACAAAAACGAGATAAAATTAGACACTTAGTACTATAAACAAACTTTAAGTTATTTTTAAAAGTAGAATCCAAAACCGTCATAAAATATAAGGTGTTCCATAAAAAAAATATAACTTTGATACGTCACACTTTTGAAACACCCTGTATAGACTAAAATAATTTTATACTGTGGTCTTATTTGACCTGTATATGGTCCAGTATTTACTTTTTTAAAACCCCATGGTTATCCAGCTACAGACCGTATCGAATATGGTGGGCCACCCTGTATTATAATAAAGTACTTTATTATATGGCTAAACATTTTTACTATTCTTTTTATCAGGTTAAGATACCTAATAGGTGTATCTTTTACCCGTTAATTTTTTAAAAGTAATGTCAAACTCTAAAATGTCCATCAGACATTTCATATTTAATTTTTTTTTAGTTTTCTATATAAGTTAATCAGTAAGTTTTTAGGTAAGCTGTTTACCACATTTTATGAGACGCAACCATTGGCCCAGTTCTCGTCTGGCGTATTGTTAAGATTTTATTTTGTTGGATTTAAATAATTTTTATGTTTAACCCATTTATTATTGATCTGTAATACCTTAGAAACGGAATATGTTATGGTAGCAATAATACCTGCTATCACACCTAGGGCATTATAAGCGGGCTATATGATAATGCCCGCTTATAATGCCTAATGCGCTAATATGGAAATTTTATTGCTTATCCAATTTTATTTCTCTCACAATAAAGATCCAGTTTATACAAAAACATATGTATTAAAAATAAAATCAATAACTTACTACAGTTCCTGGAAAATATGCCATAAAAACGGTTTCGATTATTTGAAGAATTGCGTTCGCATATTTCCAAATACCAAATATGCCATACTCCCGATCATACTGTTGCCTTGATTAAACTGGCAAAAGATTTTCGGTCGCTTTTATGGCCTTTTCTCTTATATTTTGTGGAATTTCTTTCATTTTGAGCAAATCGTTAAATAAAAATGCCAACTGACTAACTGATAGAAACATCAAAGTCAAACTTAACACCAGTCATTATCTACTTACGTATAGCAGGTACAGGTGCAACTTATTTTTTATATTGCGAATAAATAATGTAATTAGTCATTGAAAAACTCTTTTTGGGTAAAACATAAAGCATTGTATGCACCATGGGCTTTACTGGACTATAATGCCCATCAGGTCGAAATCTGGCATTATAGTCCTAGTAACGCCCTTGATACATAAATAGCTATTAAACGAGTGCTAGCTAATAAACCTTTGTTTATAAATTGAAACCTTTGTATTGTAAGTAACTTAATATTAAATATTTCATTATTTTATTTCTTTTAAAGTAACCATAACTTTCATTATATTGTGTAAGAGCAGAATAGTTCTTCATAATGTATAAAAGTTTTAATTTTCTTAAAATGTTAAATAAACTTTTTAATGTTATTCTGGAGAAAAGCCAAATAATATTTTGTTTAAGTTTAAATCTCCCAGAAAACAAATAAAACATAAAATTAATCAAAAGGTATTCACAACGGGCCACTCTATATCAATACATAATATTTTAAAATTTCATATTAAATTCTTTAATCATTTTATTAAATCATGAAAGAAATAATGTATGTAAATCAAAAACATCATAAAATTAATGAGATAAAAATAATTATAATTTCGGACTCAAACATCTTATCTTCTAATTGAAAAATTTAAACCTAGGTTAAAACCGTAATATTTCCAAATTAGATGATCATATCTTTTTATAATTAAATAGTAGATACAATATCAGTAAATTTTCTGCTGGAATTTGTATAACAAGATAAATTTTTTAAATGATTATCTGATAAATTATACCACTCTTCTAAAAATAACTACCGGACTCAAGAGATCTAATAGAGACATTTTGCACCTCTTAAATCATCAGACCTGTGAAACAATAAGACATTATTTAAACATAATAAAATATAAAAATAAAATAATGTCTTATTGTTTCAAAGGTCTGATGATCTCGAAAGGCGAAACACGTGTAACGTTTAAATATATGTTATTTTACTGAGACCCAGACTTCGAGTTTGTCTTATACTTTTTACTTATAATATTAAGAGGTCTCTTTGAAAAAATGGACGACTTTTTCAATATGTAAACATAGGTCCGTAAATTTCTCGTTTTCAAGATACAGGGTGTTAAACTTGTAAAAAAATGTTTTTTTTTCTTAATAACTTGTAAATCCATTAGCCAATTGAAGGGCTTGGGGGAAAAGGGTAACCACCAACATTTTCATTTCTGAGTTATTTTAACTTTAATATTTTAATTAAATCCTGAAATCGTAGTAATAGGCTTTCACAAAACTGCTTTTGTAGTAGTATACTTATACAAAAATGTATTCAAATGGAAAAACAAAATAAAAAAATGTATTAAGTAACAAAAAAACTATTTAACTTGTAAATCTAAATTTCGTAAATTGTGGCTTGTTACCTTCTTTCTCCAAGCCCTTTAATTTACCCCTCTGCCTTTAAATTTTCTTAACAACATTCTGATTTTGGAATGACATAATCACATGTATGCTCCAAGAAATAAAGATAGCTTTATCGTTGAAAAGCACAAAACAAAAGACTAGAATCCGCACCTTCATACATTGGAGTTAAATTGTTTAATCATCTACCACGGCAAATTAGGGAACCTAAATATTCTATATTTAAACGTAAAATTAAGAATTATTTAATAAAAAGTGCTTTTACTCAGTTAGAGAATTTTTGGACACTAGAAATGTTGATTGGACATAGTATATACATTTTTTTCTAGCATAGCATCTCTACACATATGTGTTCATTGTTTTTTTTAATCTTTGATATCTGTAGTTTTCATTGTTTTTATTATTTTGTTTGTCAAATAACGACCATATCCAATATTGGTATTGGCTTTTATGTAATATAATAATTTGAATTTGAATTTGAATTCTTTGAAATCATAAACAGTTTTTAAAAAATCTTACATTTCAATTCTGTGGTAGGTTTGCACTGTGCTGCTAGCTACCTCCGTACTAGCAGGGGACAAAAAGAGTCCACCGCTAAATCTACGGACTCTGCAAAACCCAAAAGAGGTCTTATTGACATTGGAAATTTCGGCGGTCATGGAGGAGAAGGTATTTCAATTGGAGGTGGTCACGGATCCTTTGGAGGAGCTAGTTTGGGAGGTGGACAAGGTGGAGGACATAGCGGTGGATTCTCTGGTGGATACGGATCAGGTGGTTTATCTGGAGGTAATTACCTATCAAATTTTGAAAAGACTTGTTTACAATATTTTCAGTTGTAATACCATTAGTGCTAAAAAATTTCGCGGAATAATTTAAGCACGTGTGGTATTCAGTAAGAAAATGTCACACCAAGTTTGTGTTAAATAATATTCTTTTAAATTAATATTTGTAACTCTATTGCAATATCTCCAATTTTTTCTATTCTTGCCAAAAATTTTCAACTTGTGCAAGCTTTAATGTATCAGTGTATAAATAGGTCATGGAGGATTTTCATCGGGAGGTTACAGTTCCGGAGGTCAACTTGGAGGATACGGAGGCGGTTACGGAGGAGGTTTCGGTGGTGGAAACGCCGGAGGTATTGGAGAAGGTGAAGGCAGAATAACCCATATCACCCTTCACAAACAAATCGACGTGCCCCACCCTGTACCTGTACCAGTAAAAGTTGAAAAACGAGTACCTGTACCTGTCAAGGTTCCTTATCCCGTGAAGATTGACAAGCCATATCCAGTGCCAGTACCTAAACCTTACACTGTACATGTTGACAAACCCTATCCAGTTAAAGTAAGTTCAAAGTTACATATATATACAGGGCGTTTACAAATGATTTTTATTTTAGGTATATAAGAACGTTCCAGTCCCCGTCAAGGTACCTTACAAAGTACCTTACCCAGTAAAAGTACCCGTTCACGTACCCAAACCCGTCGCTGTACCTGTACACAAACCTGTACCTGTCCATATCCCTGAAATCAACTTCGTTAAAAAGCCTGTACCTGTGGTTGTTGGTAAGAAACTTACTATGTATTTCATTTCTATATAGGATTTTCTCATCATCTTTATAGTAAGAACATTTTAAAAGCACAAATTCGGTACCCTTTGAAAATAATACAAAAAAACATAAAAAAGGCCGCCTGCAATCGGACTATTTTATATAAAGGCGCCGCTATCCTTTACAGCGACGCGCCGATACAATATGGGATAGAAATCCATTTTTGGCCAAAAAGCAACTTTGAAATTTTAATGGCTCATGCTGTGTATTTCAAAGTAGATACTCCAAACTACATGTACGCAAAATTATAAAAGGATATGACGACTTCTATTGGGGTAATAAGAAACTTGAAAACGTATTTTAAGTAAATATAAATATACAACATTTAATCTGCTTAGTTTATTATAGCCTTGTTTACTAAAAAAGTAAAAGAGTTTAAATAATAAGAGCTATTGCTGTGTTTCCGATTCACTCTCGCGAAGTCTCGCTACTTTTGTCAAAGATTTTTTTACCTTTTTCTTTATCAGTTTTTGTGCTTACAATTGCCTTCATACTTTTTGCTACTTCTGAGTGAAAGGACAGATATAAGATTTATTTATAATTTACAAGGTTTTCCATTATAAAATTTAATATGTTTTGTCCTACACTGTATATCCTAAAAGATAAAAGCATTCTGATGAAAGATATGGATTCTACAGAATCTACCCAACAAAACAGTGTTTTTATTTATTTTATACGTTAAAAAAAAGTTGAGAAGATGTATCTCTATTACGCTTCTAAGAATATTTTAAAATTATTTTTCAGATTTGGATGGTCATATTTCCGAAACTAATTGAGATAGACACATCAAAAGTAGCATTTTTTAAAGCATTTTAAAAGATTTTTTGGTGGTGATATTCGGGGTATTCCATTTAAAAAATCATACCTATTGTCGTACCCTGTATATCATATGAGATAATAATCATCGGATTACTGATTAGAATACTACCGAATTAACCAAACAAGCTGACATTTTAGTTTGTTTTGTAAATTTATAATAACATATAATAAGTTTTAGGTTTCCAAAAACATTTGTAATAATTTATAATATTTTTCCAGTAAAAAGCACCTCATTTTAAGTTAGATTGGTAAATTTCAGAATTTTGACCAAAAAATTAATTTCTATCCCATAGTGCGATGACCAGCTGCATCAACCGGCATATCATAAAAGAAATATAGCAAAGGCGGCCGCGAAGACAAGCATGCCGATTTATTTGCTTTAACCTTTTTGTGATTTTTTTTCTTATCGAAGAGCACCGAATTTACATTTTTACACTGTTCCTTCTATACCAAAAAAGGAAAAAGCAGTCATATTTTAAACATTCTGTAGAAATACTACACATAAATATATATTTTTCATATATAAAAAAATATGGACATCAATTTGATTTTTAGTAGTAGAATAGCGTTTTCATTCACAAGATATTTCAAAGAGCTTTGAAAGAATATTATATGTATGTATATAACATGCATTTTTAAAAACTAACGGAAACATGTACAGGGTTTTTATTTATATTTTGCCACACACTACAACCAAAAAGAATAGAAACCAACGACCTGTATAAAAGTTTCATACTTGTTTTCTATTTTTATTCGCATAAAAAATAAACAAATAAAAATTAAAAACTCAAGAAAAATAAAGAGATAAACTAATTTTTTTAAATGGGACACCTTGTATATTATGTCATCATTTACAAGGTTTTTTAAAAAGCTGTACAGAATACCACATTTAATATATTTACCTTTAATATGACCACCCAAATCTATAAAATAGTAAATATTATTTCCATTATGCTTAGGGTTCGCCCGTTTGGTAAAGAAGCCAATAACGTCAAAATCTTCTGTATCTCTCTTTTAATCGCGGCTTCATGGGTTTCGTATCATTACCATGAAAGTATGTATTTTAAAGTTCTGATTTAAAATAAAATATACCATTTTAACTACAAGTCGAGGGAGTAATAGAAGATTTCGCGCAGATAATGATGACGTCGGTGGCTTCTTTACTAAACGGACGGACCTACCTACACGGCACTAAGCTGAGACTAGATGTAATGGATATTATATCCAGATTTAAATGGCCATATTTCCGAAACTATTAAATATAGATATATCAAATGTGGTATTTTTTTAAAGCTCTTTAAAAGACCTATTTATTGGTACATAATTTACAGGGTATCCCATTTTTGTCCCAAAAAATTACCTCTTTATTATTTTTGTATTTTTGACGTACATTTCTTTCGATATTTTTTTTTTTTTTTTTGGTTTAAAAATTAATAGTGGTAATAAAGAAAGCGGATGACTTAGAAAATAAAATTATAAAATTTATACAGTCGTAGAAAAATATCGTATGCAACACAAGCCAGCCGAGAGTGGCTGGAAAATCACTTTGTCACTAGAGAAATAATAAATATTATGTTTTAGGAGGACATGGCAGTGACAGCGGTTTTGGTGGAGGTTATGGAGGTGGATCAGACGGAGGATACTCTGGCGGATTAGGTGGAGGACACGGCTCATTAAGCGACTTCGGAGGACATGAAGAACTTTCCGGAGGTTACTCAGTGGTGGATTCCAAGGTGGTCATTCCTTAGGAGGTTACTCTGGTGGAGAAGGCTTGTCTGGAGGTTATGGAGGTGGATATTCCTCAGGTGGTTACTCCAGTGGAGGTAGTTATGGACATCATTAAAGTCTACTTCACACAGAACGCTTAAATATGACTTTTAGATAATCTTTAAGATTTTTGTTTCTCTAACGCTTTTTAATAGTATTGGAAAAGATTTTTTGATAGACCAAATTTTTAAGTGTGGTTTAAATTTATAAGCTTTAGATATTATTCTTAAACTGAGATTAAAATTAAACATTAGTAAAATATTTTTTCCAATACTATTATAATTTATGTGTTGTAAATATTGAGCTCATCATTTCCATAAAGGTGGTCCTCCATTTTGAATGATGTATTTCCAATAATAACCTTGTGCTAGTAGCAAAAACTTGATAAAATAGCTTTGCAAAATTTTGCAAAGAGTTTTTTATAAAGGTTTTATTTGCACAACCAGAAATGTAAAAACTATTTTTGTTTTTAATTTATATTTTATTATTTTTTAAATGCTTTTAAAGCTACTTGTATATATTTCACTTTCAGTATATATCGTATATTTATTAGTTTTCATTGCTTTTGCCTGTGATAGTATCAATTCTCATTTTGGTATGATAAACATCTTTTCCATTACATTTATTTTTAACGTGTGTTAATGCTTTTGTAAATTATATTTTCTGTAAAATTGCATTGTAAAATATATGTATATTTTTCTGAATATTTTCTTTTTTTTTTATCTTTGGACAAACCCCGAAGGCTAAAAGCCTAAATACTTTTTATACAAAAAATACTGTTGATCTGACTAAAAATGTAATCATCAACAATATTTTTTTAATAAAAAGTTTTCCACTTTTTGAGACGCGACCAAGGGATCAGTTTACGTCTGGCAGTCTCGTTAAGAACTTATTTTATTGAATAATTTTTTTTTATCTTTGGACAAACCCCGAAGGCTAAAAGCCTAAATACTTTTTATACAAAAAATACTGTTGATCTGACTAAAAATGTAATCATCAACAATATTTTTTAATAAAAAGTTTTCCACTTTTTGAGACGCGACCAAGGGATCAGTTTACGTCTGGCAGTCTCGTTAAGAACTTATTTTATTGAATAATTTTTTTTTATCTTTGGACAAACCCCGAAGGCTAAAAGCCTAAATACTAACGGGCCGTGGGTGTCTTAAGCGAGGTAAGAGGGAGTTTGTTGACACGGGACTTAAATACTTGAAGATTTGGGGGGAAGGAAAGACCTTCGCGGGCAGCAGGTTCCACAATCTAGAAACTCTAGGGATAAAAGAACGAACGAAATGAGAAGTTCGGGGCCTGTCCAGTTGAACAGTATAGGGATGCATGCGCGCGGAACCACGGGTTTCTCTGTTGGGAACCGTAAGTGGAGGAACTATACTGGACAATTCTTCAGAGCAGCTATAAAAAAGCGAAAAATCCCCCAAAGCCCGACGTTGGGCAAAAGAGGGATGCCTTTCTGTAAGTAAAGGATCATTAATGAGACGAATAGCTCTTCTTTGAATAGAATCAAGAATGTTGTGGGGGACGCCATGCCCCAGATATGAGAACAATATTCCAAGGGAGGTCGGATTTGGGACACATATAAAGTGTATAAATTAGAAGGGGAAAAATACTTTTGGCTCGAAAGAGAAATCCAAGCTTTTTGAAGCTGCCGTGGCTATAGATACAATGTGTTTATGCCAGTTAAGGTTACTTTCAAATGTGACGCCCACAAGATTGAAGGTGTCTTTGCTCTGTAAAACTTGGCCGCTCATAAGTAGAGGATGAGTATTTGATGACTCTTTTCGCGACAAGGAACATGATTGTGTTTTGGATGCATTAAAATGGACGAGATTTTTAGCGCACCAATCCAATATTAAATTAAGATCCTGCGAAAGAGATATTTGCATCGCTCTGCGTTTGTTTTCCAAGTCAGGTTTAGTAATGGGTTTAGGAAACTAAAAACTAGAGTGAAGGGTACTATCGTCGGCGAAACTATGAATGGAATTAGTTGTGGACGACAGAAGGTCGTTGATGTAAAGAAGAAACAATGTTGGTGCCAGAACTGAGCCCTGAGGGACTCCAGCATTTACTTGGTGAAAGCTTGAAGAATGGCCGTCCACAATAACTGATATACGACGATCAGATAGATAACTAGAGAGCCAAGTACAGAGTTTAGTTGAAAGACCATAGGAGGGAAGTTTATTAAGAAGTGCGGCATGCCAGACCTGGTCAAAAGCTTTAAATAGTCAAAATTTAAAACTAATATATTAAAATTAGAGCTTTTAAAAATAGTTGCATGCGGAAGTTATATATTTATCCTCTACTCGTTGGTATTCTACACACGTTAGACCGTCTCTTTCCCATGAAAAATAACTAAGCTGATGCTGTATATTATAATTTAAATAAAGTATCAATAAATAAAACATATGAGTTTAAGGTAAGTACATTTTTAATAATAAAAAAAAATAAATAAATAAAAATATAACAATAATTTACATCTAATACATATTTTATTTACTCATAGTTATTTAATAATTTTACTAGTTATTACATTTACCCAAAAACTAACAAATATTAAATTAAGTGACCCATGAACGAATAGAAGTAATAGCAGAAGTCATAGTACCTAATGTGATCTATGGTTCAGATAATGTCGCGTTAGCTGTTACATTGCTTTTTTTAT
Organism: Listronotus bonariensis; assembly: GCA_014170235.1. Lineage (NCBI taxonomy): Eukaryota > Metazoa > Arthropoda > Insecta > Coleoptera > Curculionidae > Listronotus > Listronotus bonariensis. The sequence goes on along the minus strand of JACEGR010001136.1, from coordinate 152,969 downwards.
AAATAAATAAATTTTAGTAAGCATTGAAACTAAACACTAATTCAAAGTGTAAAAAGTCAAACTGGTAAAAAAAGTTACTTTTTTAACTCTTTATGTAGAGTACTAATTACTCCAATCTTAATATATTAAATAATATTACTACAATAAAAAATTAATTATTAACGTATGTCCTAAAAGTTTTGGCACAAAACTCATTGTCTTTAATTTTAACAAAAACAAAATAATATCAAGTTGCCTTTGAAAACAAAAGTTTATTTACTTTATTTACTGTCAGTTGAGATTTATTTATTTTGAAGTTTTCGCTTTAAGATGTCGTATAAATTAGAAATAAGAAAAAGTATCTACAAGTTAGTTGTGCGGATACCCAAAGCTGAAATCTGTCGAATATTCCAGAATGAAAACATTTCACGCAGAACCATTTATAGAACAATAGCGGAGCGCGAGCAGGGAATACCATGTCTGAAACTCCCAAAAGTGGAAGACCACGTGCATTTACCGCACAGAGGGTCAGAGAGATTGGTGAGAAAAGCAAGAAACCAGATTGGAATGTCAACGAGGAGACTGGCTAGGCCATACAGATCTTCTAAGAGTACGATATCGTTGGAATTGAGGAGGAATGGTCTTAAATATCGAAAGAGACGTAAGTGCCCCAAATACCCTCAAGCGCAGCTTCTTAGTATACCAAGATGTTGTCGTCAACTGAGGCGGGTACATTTTGCCAATGAAAAAATCATTATTTTAGATGACGAAAAGTATTTCACTTTAAGTAATTCTGAAATGAAAAGAAACGATGGATTTTATACGGACAACGTAGAGGAATGCCCTGACAATGTTAGATACAAACATAAAGCGAAATTTGCAGATAAAATCCTTGTCTGGTGCGCAATTTCTAACAGGGGTGTATCCTGACCTTTTATGGGAAGAGTGAGGGGTGAAGCTTTGAATAGTCAGAGCTATATTGATAACTGCCTTTCCAAATTGCTTCAGTTTGTCCGCGAATATCATGCTAATGACGATATCATGTTTTGGCCAGATCTAGCATCCTGCCATTACTCAAGAAATACCCAAAACTGGCTTCGACAACACCACATACCTTTTGTTCCCAAAAACGATAATCCTCCAAACTTGCCGCAGGCTCGCCCAATAGAGGATTTTTGGGCTGTACTGTCTAGAAAGGTTTATCATGGAGGCTGGGAAGCACAAGTTGAGGAACAATTAAGACGGCGAATTTACGAGAAATTAAGAGAAATTGAACTGAATTCCGTCCAGGACCTCATGAGAGACATTCGAAGAAATTTTCGTCTGGTAGAGCAGAATGGGCCACTCCACATAATTCGATAGTATAGTTTAGTTAAGTATTGAGTTGTAATTTATGATAACTAGTTAGTGTTTAAATAAATTTCTTCATTAAAAAAAAAAACCGATAAATATTGTGTGCCAAAACTTTTAAGACATACGTTACAAAAATTAAAAAAATTAGCAAGGAGAACTTCCCAACATGGAATACCCCAAAATTTTTGATATTCCAAAAACACTATCGACTTCACAACTAACTCCATGCTGTCTTAAAGTCTGGCAAAATATCCCTGCATTAAAGTCATTGGGCATCTCCTTATGCCCAAAAGACACCCATTTTAGTTTTGGCAGAGCTTTAAGCAAGTCCTCAGCTGAAATGTTGCTATTTTTAAGAACATTCCATGATATACCCAGAGCTTCCAAGTGATGACTTTGACTTGCAAACATGTTGATATCGATATGGTCAATATTGTTTTCGTAAAGACCAAGTTTTTCTAATTTAGTTAATTTCTTAAAGATAGTTTTCTCTAGGTTAGGTATATGATTGTAAGTTAAATCTAGTTTCTGCAGACTTTTAGACTATTAAAAGCATCACGAGTGAAGCAATCAAGGTTGTTATCACTTAACCCCAACTCCTGTAACATATCCATACCTTTAAACCACTCTTTAGTAACACAGTTATCTGTAAAGTTAGCTTCTGAAATGTACAAACCAGTCAATTTTTTAAAATTTTTGAGGATGAGAGAGTCAACTTCAAAGTTCTTGTTGCCCAAAAGCAAAAGCTCTTTGAGTTTTGGTAGTTTTCGTTGAAGATCGTCATCTAGGTTTGGTAGGTGTGATCCCATAGCCATGAGGCGTTGGATTGGTAGAGTTGTGCTTATTTCTTCGATGTTTGATCTCCATATTGTAAGTTTTGTAAGCTAAAAAAATAAAGGTATTTTAAATGAACAATTAAACTTAGAAAACAATAAATGCTTTCGAATGAAGAAATTGGCAGATATTTTACGGCTTGCAAACGTCATTTTTCGCATAAAAAAGGTTAGATTTAGGTATAGGACATTATACAGAAGATATGTCTAGAATTTCACGCAGAATTCAAAAATCAAATAATATACTAGGTGTTTCATTTAAAATAGGAAAGTTGATACTCGCCCACGAATAATGAAACACCCTGTATATACAAAATTTAAATAAATTAAAGGTTTGTAATACCCCCATTAACTTTTGTATTTAACTTTTGGCTCCATCTGCTATAGTTTCTGAGATAAGGTAGTGTCCCAAGATAAACGGCCCACCCTGTACATGTACACTTTAAATCTAGGCCCCTCAAATATTATGTGCCAATTTAGTGTCAATTTCCAAAATAGTAGTACAACAAGAAAAAAATAGAAAGTAACCATAGGTTAGTTTAACTTTAAAACTTGATGAATGTCTCGAGAACAAAGCGTTAGATTTTGTATCCGCACACAAAAAAAATCATAAAAATCGACTTATTTTTTAGAATGTCTTTGTTAAAACCTAATTGAATACTTACTTTTGGAAAACTTTTAAAAGTTTTGTCGTCTATTACTCCAGTACAATTTTTTATAATAACATGTTCAACGTTTCCTTTTGCAATTTTTTTAACTCCATGAAGATTAAGTTGTTGGTGTCGTGGTAGCTCCGTGTCATATACAGTTACTTCTGAAGCCATCTTTGTAATGTGTGCACAATTTATTTGAGTAAAACATATTAGAAGAAAACAAAGTTTATACCTAAAATAAATAAATATTTGTACTCATTGTACTTCTATGTATCTAAGAAAAGTGCTAAAATTGCGATTATTTTCATTTTTTTTTTTAGGTAGGTAGGGTAGTCCCTGGACTCGTAATAAAATTGACTTTATGACAAAAACAATTTAAAAACCTTTAAAGGGGTTCCTTTTGACGAGTCTACCACAAATATACATACTGCCATACATGCTATGACACAATGTTTAAGAATTGCTTGAAAAAATTGTGGTAAACTTGTCCGACAAAAAAAAGTAACGCGTTTGCCCAGTCCGACACCCGAAACATTTAAGGGGTGAATTTAATAAACAGTCTGGGTTAAAGCGTCGCTTCTATATAGGGCGGTATGAATATTCGTGGTAGATTCGTCAAAAGCCATCCCCCTCAAAAGGTTTTGATATATATATATATATATATATATATATATATATATATATATATATATATATATATATATATATATATATATATATATATATATATATATATATACAGGGTGATTCAAAAGTAAGCGGCATCCTTGCATAAAAATAAGGCAAAAGTTCCTATAAACATATGGCCGAAAATGCATATTAAGGGAGCTACAACCCTTTGAAAGTTACTGAAGAAATTAGGTTTTTATTTAATATCTTTATGATTAAAAAAGGAAGTTTTGAAACTTTTCAAGGTTATATTTTTTTAGTGGCCAATTTTATGGTGAAACCAATTTTTCGCCTTGACGCTTCTAAGAGGTGGTTTTTAAGGGTGTAGGGAATAAAACCCTCACTAACTTTTCCCCTTTATAAGATTTTAACTTTTTGATAGCTTTTTCTGAAAGTCCAATGATTTTTACCAAAAAAGGTACTCTTGCCTCAAGTCGCTAGGGGCAATAGTTTTCGAGAAAATCGCGCGTAAACACTTCAATGCAGGATTGACAGTTATTGAGTAAACATCGTCTTTAGGGTGTCCTATTCAAAGGGGCGTAGCTCCCTTAGGAAGCATTTTCAGACACATGTTTATAAGAACTTTTTGTTCGTCTTATTAAAAGCTACAAAGCCTTTATTTTAAAAATTGAAAAAATTTTTTTTTTCAAATGAAAATAGGGGTCAATCCTGCATTGAAGTGTTTACGCGCGATTTTCTCGAAAACTATTGCCCTAGCGACTTGAGGCAAGAGTACCTTTTTGGTAAAAATCATTGGACTTTCAGAAAAAGCTATCAAAAAGTTAAAATCTTATAAAGGGAAAAGTTAGTAAGGGTTTATTCCCTACACCCTAAAACCACCCTTAGAAGCGTCAAGGCGAAAAATTGGTTTCACCATAAAATTGGCCACTAAAAAAATATAACCTTGAAAAGTTTCAAAAACTTCCTTTTTTAATCATAAAGATATTAAATAAAACCTAATTTCTTCAGTAACTTTCAAAGCTTTGTAGCTCCCTTAATATGCATTTTCGACTATATGTTTATAGGAACTTTTACCTTATTTTTATGCAAGGATTACGCTCCTAAAAGGATGCCGCTTACTTTTGAATCACTCCTGTATATATATATATATATATATATATATATATATATATATATATATATATATATATATAAATTCTTGGGGATTCGGTCTAGGGCTGAAGTAAAACTCTTTTTTTTTCAAGGCTACAATATAAAGAAAAATCTTTTACAATCAGAAAATTAATACAGCAACGAATTACCAGACATAAGAGCGATTGCAGGCTCAATAAAAACACTTGTACCCTATCTGAACATGTCCTTACGACTAATTATAACATTGATTTTGCCAACGCAAAGGTACTTAACACAGAAAAAACAAACACAAAAGACAGTTTTTGGAAATGGTGGAGGTTTTCCTGGATAGTAATTGCATAAATAAAAGAAAAGATATTGATGATCTAAGCATAATTTATTCTAGCCTCTTAGAAAACTTAAAACAAAACGATAATTAATTTAGTCAAAATAAGTTTTGTATCCTGCCTTATCACTATAATATTGTATAAAATATATAAAGAAGAAAATTCAAAATGGTTTTTCAAAAGAATTTTTTGTAAAGTTCCAAAATCTCTACTGTATACATCTTTTCGATCAACAACCAAAAAAAAGAAAAAACCCTGCAAAGGAATGTTGTCCTGATAACACCGCTACCGATATTGATTTCAATTGTATTAACTTAACAGTATTTATTAAGATGTTCTAGAAAACACTAAAATGTAAAATTTTTTAAAAGTTTAATTTCAAAAATTGTCAGAAGAAATATGTAAAACAATAAATTGATTATGTTACTTATTACAACTCTAGCCTAAAGAAAACTCACTTTGCACGTAAGTTTTATTGTTAAATATTACCGTTTTTAAAACAATAGGTTGCTTTTGTAGATTAATTTTTTGATTGTAAATGATTTTTCTTTATATTGTAGCCTTGAAAAAGGAAAAAATAAATTTCCGAAACCTCGGCGTTTAGTAACTTCAGCCCTAGACCGAATCAGACCGAATCCATATCAAGAATTTAAAATCTTTATATATATATATATATATATATATATATATATATATATATATATATATATATATATATATAAATATATTTATATTATTTATTATTATATATATATTTGTTAATATTATGAAGTCAGTTTCATTACATAAATTTTTCCTCATTCCGACCAGATTCGTATTAGCAGACAAAAAATACATCAAAAACTATATAGCCCGCTCCCTCCATTTTTTAAAATCTTTATAACAACCCACAAAGGCTTAAACCCAAATACCAGAGTACCGTGGGTATCGAGTTAATAGATGTTTTTCCCTGTTCTGTGAACGTTCTCCAAGCACTGAGTAATTTTTTTACAGCACCTTTTAGACAACGCGGTAGTGCCACCACAGGGGCTCAATTCTTAAACGGTCAAGGAATATTTTTTAGGGAAAATTCGCCATATTAATGAGAAATGTTTACCTTGAAATCGTTAAATTTATTTTTATAAAAGCAGCAAAAGAGAAAAAATAAAAAGTTTTCTAATAAAATAAATTCAAGAATATTAAAATACGAATTTCCCATAAATATCGCGGATTTTCTCTAAAGCCTCGTACAGACTTGGATACAATCGGCGAAAACACGACTGTATCTTGAATGTTGCACATCGGTCGGCCGACTTATTGCAAACGCCATGGCAACATCGGTGAGCGTTTTCATCCAAGGAATCGGCAAGTCGCCTGTTTTCCCTTTAATATGGAAAACTTTTGCAGGTTTGTACGAGCTTTAAAACTAGTGTGGACGCGAAAAACTTGTATCTGCCAACTTTCCCATATAACATTTTTGCCGGCGTTGTACATATAATTTACTGGCATTGCCAACACTCTTTAATGGCAAGCCATTGGCAAAAAGGTATTAAAAGAGGCGAAAGTGGGCAATTGGCCGTTATTAGGCCACGTGTTGTAGATAATGTGATGGCATCCGTCATTAATAATTTATGATGAAAAAATGCGTTTAGGATGATGGCATCCATCATTAATAAGTTATGCCAAAAATGCGTTTAGGATAATGGCATTTATCATTAAATAAGTATTGCAAGTTTTATAAGTTGAATGTCCCAAAAGTTAAATAACATATTTAGAATTTTGTAATCGAAAAAAATGAAAAAAAAGGCAGGAAAACTTTATCAATAAAAAATTACATAATATTAATTTTTATACCGTAACAATAAACCAAAAAAAATAAATAAAAGTATGTAATAAAATTTAAAAAAGATAGTAAATCAAAAGAAAACACTTTAAAATAGTAAGTATTTAAGGGACACTTACACTCAATTTTCAGATCCAAAACATAGGGAGAAATATTTTAAAGGAGTTAAATGTAAAAAAAAAACTATTAAATGTATATAATTTTTTTATTAACACGTCTTTAAAACTTTTAATAAGGCAACTCCCTGATTTCATATAATTTTTTTAGGTAACTACAAATTTAAAAGGTTTTAAATGAAATGTTTACAGCTCCTAACAGTCTACTTAAATAACCCGCCTTCTTGACTAGCCATCACCAATTAATTACACAACACACACTAATAAGGTAATGAATACACTTAATTATGTCTACTAAAAACTCTTTTCTTTAAAAAGAAACTAAAAAGCTAGAAAACCACGTAGAAAACAAATGCACAAAGCGGTCACCTTCGGTCGAAATTAACCTAGCTAATTTTACCATCATTTTATTTTTATTCTCTCAAAAATACATAATAAACATTTTGTTTGACTTAATTTTTATTTGCATGATTTGTATCAATATAAAATGTTAGGAAAAGGCCATTTCCTTTAAATTATGTAAAAAAACATAAAATAATGTTGTTTAGTTATAAATAAAACAGATCAAAAAATTGCTCGAATGATAGTTAAATATCAATGTTAATAATATGGTTTGAAAAGAATAAATATGCGTTGAAGGTTTGCCTTCAAAAATCCAATATTTATTTGCCCGCAACAAAAAGGCATGTTTTATTTAATCAGGATTGGTATGCCGCCATTTTTGTATGCTTGCCAGCAATTCGCCTGCATGTAAAATTTATTGGCAATTGAGTGTTTATTTAGGGTTAACTTTTTAATGCGTATTAGATGTTGGCATAATATTGCCACCAATTGCCAATGCTTTACCATCAATGCCAATATGAAAAATGTATATAGCCGGCAAATAGTGTTTGCTAGGTTGTTGCTGAAACATTTTTTGAACAAGATACAGTCGGCCGACAATGTTGTCCCGATTGTATCCAAGTCTGTAGCTGGCTTACGGAAAACGTTGCAGATGTTATTTTTAAATATCTACAACCTAAACGCCGATATTTTTTTGAGCGTTGTTAGTTATGAATAACTACTATAAAACTAAATAATAATCTTTTTATTTTTACCTTTACGAAAATTTACGTTATTATGAGTACTTACATTTTTATGTCAAATAGCACACTCAATATTTTACTGCGTAGCTTCGTTAACATGATACTGACAAGTCTTTTTTATTTCCAAAGATATTCTATAGTTATTTTCTTTGTAATAGTTTCTTATAATTAAGATAAGCGTTGGTCCAGTTTTGTTTATTTATTATAATTAACAATAACAAATAAAACAGAGATAACCACTTTTTCTACTCGTCTTATCAATTTAGACATTTTTATATACAAGGGGTAATTAGAAACATTTTATTTCTACACAAAATGTGGCTTAAAAGAATACCAGAGTTTCTTTATGAGAAGGGGTTTACAGAAGCAAGACCGGAGATAGCTTTTGTCAGGGACATGAGGGTGTGAGAATTACGATTTTGGTTGGTAGTTCTGTTTAAAGTTGGTAGCATTATCAGCTGATGACAGAGTCGTGCCTTGTCGAAGCTTTGTTTGGTAAAAACTGTGGAAATTTGCCATTTTCATTTTGCTTGTATATTCTGCAAGAATTTCCAGTTGTTAATGTTTTTGGTTAGTTTAGAGACTTTACATATTATTGGTTCGGACTCGTTTTATTTTAGAGATTTTGATAGTGTTTAGTCGAATAGTTTTTAGTCATTCGTGTTTTTATATACATATGATACAGATGAGTGTCCGCTAATTAATCGTACACAGAAAAACTACAGATTTCTTATACGAAAATACCCATTTAGGATTTAAACAAACATACCTAAACCTATCCAAAAGTTAATGATAAGGAAGATACGGGGTGTTAAAGGGATGTAAATATTTTTATTCATGCATTTCGATCATTTCTGATATGTTTTAAACATTTTAATAAGACTCGGTATCCAGGAGTTTTTAGATATCAGCTATTTATATCTGAGCCATGGCCCTCTAGTCTACACACAAAATTAATATTCGATCTGAAAAGCTAATGTTGAAAAACCCTAGATACCGTTTCATTAACATATTTAAAAAGGGGGAACAATTATCGAAATAAATTTACTTTTTCTTTTACTATGACACCCCCGTATCTTCCTTATTATAAACTTTTGGATATTAGGTATGTTTGGTTAAATCTTAATATCACAATTCAAGGGTTACTGTAAGCTTGGCATAAGGAATCTGTGGTTTTTGTGTGTACCATTCATTAGCGGACACCCTGTAAACAAAGCTTTTAAATTGGTTTTTGACTTACGGAACTGTCGTCGCTTTGATAATTTTTAATTTTCAACATTTAAATCACATTTATGTTTTTGTTTTAAGTTATCCCTATTAAAATAATCCAATAAATTTTGTTTACAACATACAGTTCTTTTTTGTTTTCTCCTTAATTCTACGCCACTGATCTGCCTAAAATCAAACATGGCCGAAAATGGCCCGACTTGACGTCACAGCCGCGCTAGCCAATATGGCGAATGTCGTGACCTTATCTCATCAATCGACTTTGAAGAATACATACAAAAGCGCCATAAAGTCTTTAAACATGTTTTTTAGGTTAATATAAAGACCAATAATATAAAGAAAAAGCAAACTTTATTTACAAAAATTAATTTTTAACATTTGATACAAGCAATACAAAAACTTTTTAAAAATTCCAAAATGGAATAAACCTTTAATAAAAAAAACATTCTTGATATTTATACAATTTTTACATACTAATCAACAATAAAGGTACTTGCACATATGTACATTTTGTGTCGCAACTTTTGTAATGGGATAAAAAATAAACTTTATGTTTACACAAGCATGCATAAAGTTTATTTTTTATCCCGCTATAAATAGTTGCGCCACAAAAGCGAACATGTGTGTAAGTACCCTAACTTCTATATGTATAACAAAAAAATAACAAGAAAAATTACAAAAAAATACATTTCGATTAAATATCATTGCCTATCACGTCATCAAATAACCAGTTCGGTCATTGGTGACGTAGTGCTCAACATTGTTTAATCAAACTGTATCTATAACATCTGTATCTGTTAAATTATAGGCAGATATACTTTGGTTTTTGAAAAAGTAAGTACACACGTCGTGCCAGTTCAAAAAGGAGACCGTTTAAAGCGATAACGACTCTGTCTAACCACTACGTGCTAGTGTTTGACACACAATAGCTCAACTGATAGTATCCAGCTGGCACGATGCGTATACCATACAGCCTATAATTTTACAAAAATATCTAATTTTTTACCATCCGTGTACGTCACCGCCAAAACCATGACCTCCATGGCCGCTGTCAATATATACAGGGTATGGTACTTTGTTTTCTACAACTACTGGATAAGATTCTTTGATGTATTTTACATTTTCAATTTCTACAGGGTATGGTTTTGGAACAGCGTATGGTACTTTCACAGCGTAAGGTACGTGGATTGGTACCTTGACTGGTACCTGCACAGTTCTGGTTACAGGTACTTGAACGGTCTTGGTTACCTGGACTGGGTAAGGTTTTGGTACTTCGACGGGGTATGGTTTTGTGACGGTGACTTTGTATGGAACCTAAAAAACGGAGAAATGTTAATTATATATTATATAAATTAATTCGCATTTGTTACCATAAATAAGAACTATTATTGAATGGGTGTTATAATTTAGGGGAGGTCGGGAAGTCTCGCCCGGCGGGTAAAGAAGTTCACCGTCAAAATTTCTAAATGCAACCTCTAATCGATCCGATGTCTATCTATATATTGTAAAGTTTTTAAAGAAAATTGCAATTTTAAAGAAAAAATTGCGTTATCGGGTTAGAGAGCCCAGGGAAAGTTGCTCCAAGGTGGTGACAGAAAATCATATATTTGCCATTTAGCTGTATAAATATTTAAAACTTTATTAAAAATAACAACAATATTATCTATTTCTAATATTTTTATGAAAAATGTGATAAAAAAATGTTTTTTTTTGTCAGGTTTATACCTATAATTTTATTATTTAGAAGAATCTGAATGTCTAGGACTTATAATAAAAATTAGAAAATAAGTTATGTGATAAAATGTGGTTAAATGTATTTAAAAGGTTTTATTTTATGGTAAAAAATATCTTAATTCATGGGAGACCTTGCACACCCTGGGTGGGCTAAATAAGTGTAAAACATTTAAGGAGGTGATTCCTCATTGAAAAATATGAAAAAAGTTCCTATAAACATGGGTCCGAAAATGCATAGTTTCTAAGATACAGGGTGTCCAACATTTAGGTTCAACATTCACCTTCCTTAATCTTCAGTTGACCTTTACTTTTTATTGTCATTATATAGTCCTTAAAAAGTTAAGATGAGAAAGTAAAATTAATTTTGCTCTATCTTTAACTGTTTTTGCTCAGTAAATCATCAAAATTCAAAAATTCCGTCCCAAGAAACATTCAATAAAGTGGTTTTTATTTTTTTCTCGAAAACGAAGCAAGATACAAAAAATTTCAAGAAATAAAAAGTTGTATTTTCGGTTGCTTATTCTAAAAAAAATAAAAAAGTTACAAAAAGTCAGTGGCGTACATTTTTGTACAATTATTTTCGATAAGATGTCCCGTGAGACGCCACTGGACTTAATAATTTTAATTTAATTATGCCTGACTTTGACCCTTATTACTAGAAATAACACTGAAAAATTTCAAGAAAATCGGTTTCAGGGTATTCAAGATAATTACAAAAACCTATTTTATTTAAAAAGTTTAACACCCTGTATCTTGGAAAGTATGCATTTTCGGACCCATGTTTATAGGAACTTTTTTCATATTTTTTAATGAGGAATCACCTCCTTAAATGTTTTACACTTATTTAGTTACACCCTGTATTATTCTAAGGTGCTGTAATTTAGGGGAGGTCCGAGAAGTCCCGCCCGGCGGGTAAAGATGTTCACCGTCAAAATTTCTAAATGCAACCTCTAGTCGATCCGATGTCTATCACTCAATACAAAAATTAAAGCTAAGGTGCTAACTTGGCTGATTTGCACACCGCAAATCCACTTTTAATCCTTCAGTCATGGAAAATTTGATGCAGGTTGATGTATTTTTTCTTCTGTGAAAATTCAAACGTTACTACGGTACATACATACGTATTAATTGACATCATTAATATATCAAAATGTAGGTAATTGCTTGTATTTTATTTTGTATTATTAAAATATTATTTTTTGTAAAGTTTTTTAAAGAAAATTGCAATTTTAAAGAAAAAAATTGCGTTATTGGGTTAGTGAGCCCAGGGAAAATTGCTCCAAGGTGGTGGTACCAAACCATATATTTTCCTTTTAGCTGTATAGATGTTTATAACTATATTACAAATAACAACAGTGGTATATATTTCTTATATTTTTATGAAAATTGTGATAAAAAAATATATTTTCTTATTTAGAAGAATCTGAATGACTAGGACTTATATGTGGTTTAATTTATTTAAAAATGTTTTATATTTATTTTATGGTAAAAAATATCTTAATTATTGGGAGACCTTGTACACCCTGGTTGGGCGGCCTTATCCAACCTATCGTGTATGTTCGCCCATTGGTAGAGTCTTAAAAACGTAATGTTTTTTTACTGAACACTTTCACTTATTAAAAAATTAAGCAAGCCATAATATAAACAATAGATTTCCCCTGACCTCCCCTAGAGCGGGCGGTGCATCGCCAGACTGGCTATAAGAAATCACATGTAAATTTTGATCTTTTTTAAAAATTGTCTCCTCTATTGATTTTTCAACAAAATTGTAATAAACTATTTTAAAGACGTTGCCAAGATAAGCTTACACACTAAATTTCGGGATTTTCTTATAGGCCAATTAAAAGTTATTTAAGAAAAACTATTTGGTAAATCGTTGCATACCTGATGCATGGCGTAATGAATCCACAAGTAATAAATAAATAATAATGAATAACTAATAGAAAAAAACGGTAAATATAAAATTGACAAGATATTTTGTTCATTACCCGTGGATTTATCAATCAGGTATGTAACAATTTTACAAAATTTAGTGTGTAAGCTCATATTATCAATGTCTTCAAAAAGTCCAATAAAATTTCGGTAAAACAAGAATAGGGAAGCAAATATTTGAAATATTAAAATATACATGGGATTTCCTGAGGTCAGTCTGGCGATTCACCACCCAGTATATATTATAATAAGTAGTACATATTCCCACCATATTCGACACGGTCTGTAGCTGGATAACAATGGGGTATAAAATTATTTTACTCTATACAGGATGTCTCAAAAAAGTGTGACGTATCAAAGTTATATTTTTTAAATGGAATACCCTATATTTTATGACGGTTTTAGATTCTACATAAAAAAATAATTTAGGTTTGTTAATAGTACCAAGTGTCTAATTTTATTCGTTTTTGTGATATTTGATTTTTTTCAAAATGCAGGGTGCAATTAAATTAATTTTATTTTAACAATATAATCTCCTTAAACTTTAAAATTTGTTACAAGATTAGGAAAAGTCTGCCTTATCATACGTAGGTCATATCGAGATCATAAATTATACAGGGTCATCAAAAAATAATTTCAATTTTTTAGAAAGTCAAATAGCAATATCTCTCTTATTTTAAATGGAACACCCTGTATTTTTTACACCACATGATGATAAACCAAATGCTCTTTCAAAAGGTGTATAGGTTGCCTATAACTATCTTTTATACTTTTAAGTAAATTCCATTTTAACATATTTTTATTCCAAATGTCTATTTAAATGTAAGTAGGCTGAGATATAGCTATGCCTATTTACTAAGCCGTTATTGCAAAATGTAAATTTGTTGGAATAAAGCACAAAATTAAAAGATTTTGTATTATCTGCCACTATTTTTTAATTAACAGAAAAAAATTCATTAGTTGCTTATAATGCTACTTCCAACAACACTTATTTCAGCTGAATGTGGTAATGATAAAACTTGTGTTTTTAAACAATCCTAATAACGCCTTTGGTCAGTTATGACGACATTCTGTGACCTATAACTTGTTTCTTCCATTATCCATAATCACTGTGTCAAATTTTTTAAAGCAACTATTAAGGTTATTAGATGGTTTCTCCTGAAATATTTTCAGGATTAACTCTAGACTAAAGTAAACCATTTTTTTCACATCCTACCAGTATTATATCATCTTGTTGTTGTAAAAGAAGGGTTTTTATTTAAAATCATTGAAATTTCTTTTAAACTGACTAAAATACTAGTAATCAATAAATGGTCGTTGTTATTTTCTTAAGAAAAATATTAATGGCTGCTATGTCACAACCAACTTTAATTTAAATAATCATTTGGACTAAAAATTTGTAAAAACAGATTTTACTAAAAAGCACAAAAAGTTAGGTATAGGCAACCTATACACCATTTGAAAAGAGTATTTTATTTGTCATCATGTAACCTAAAATAATACAGGGTGTTCCATAAAAAATAAAAGAGATATGGCTATTTGATTTTCTGAAAAATTGAAATTATTTTTTGATCACCCTGTACAATATTTGATTTTGATTTGACCTACGTATGATATGGCAGACTTTTTCTAATCTCGTTACACATTTTAAAGTTTAAAGTGTTAAATGTGTTAAAGTAAAATCAATTTAATTTTACGTCTGCATTTTTCAAAAAAATCAAATATCACAAAAACGAATAAAATTAGACACTTAGTACTATAAACCAACTTGAGTTATTTTTTAAAGTAGAATCTAAAATCGTCATAAAATATAGGGTGTTTTATTTAAAAATATATAACTTTGATACGTCACACTTTTTTGAGACACCCTGTATAGAATAAAATAATTTTATACTGTGGTCTTATCCGACCTGTATATGTTCCAGTATTTACTTTTTTAAAAAACACCATGGTTATCCAGCTACAGACCGTGTCGAATATGGTGGGCCACCCTGTATATTTAAATATATTATTGGTATTTTACTTACTTTAACTTTGATTGGTACATGTTTAACCACTGGGTACGGTTTGGGTATATACACGGGATATGGTTTGGGAACAGTGATGGTCTTTACATCGTGAAATCCTCGTTTCGATCTCTGATGTGGTTCATCAGCATCGTTTTGGCAGAGGACTACAGTTGCTAAACAAAGCACAATCTAAAAATCCAAAAGATATACATAATAAGATGCTAGAAGGATTAAGAAAGTTGAAATGCTAGAGCATAAAAAAAAAAAAATAATACAGTATTTTTAAAAAGAGCATATGCAGTAATTTTTAATAATTCCAAAATCAATGATTTATCCCTTGCTACAACATTTTTGGCCCTTGGGAAAAATGTTTTAAAGTAAAAATAGAATACATATACTTACAGACCCAAACATTTTAATAAATTATTATAATTAAAAGTTCTTTGCCCAAATCCCATATTACATATTTTTCCTAAAATGGACTGTGGTTTGGCGGACTAATAAGCTACGTCCCTTGTTTAAAAAAATCCATTAAAACCACAGTGTTCAAAGATAAAGTTAATGGTGTTTCTGCGGAAAATATAAAGTAATAACAGTGTCCCATGTATCCATTTAAATAAAAAATTATGATAGACAGAATTTGTGTGCGTCCATAAACTACGTGAGGCTTTTTTCAATTTTTTGACCCTCCTTCGCCCTGGTATAATTTCATGAGATTTATTTCAACCCCCCCAAACCCCACGTAAGATTTTTTAAAGTTAATTAATAAGTGCTTTGTCTTCGAAATAATCAAAAAGGCCCCTTCTCGACGAAAAAAATGTCACTTCATCATAGGATACATTTTCCTGGGGGACCTGCCCAAAACTCGTTAACTTTTTTCTTTTTCTAGTGGAAGAAAATTTACTTATATTATTGATATTTGCACATACTTTCTTCCCCCTACGGTATGATTAGGTGAAATTCAAATGCCCCACGTAATTTATGGAAGCCCCTAGGGTAAAGGAGCAGATTGATGATTTAAAGAATAATAGTGGCTGATAAAGGATCTGTAATATTTTTATAAATATTTAATAAAAATGTGTCTCTTTCTTCCACAAAGTCTTGGTTTAATACAAACTTTATTTCGAAATAGTAATTAAAATATTCTGCAGACATCATTTAAAAATGATCATTTTAAGAATGACCAGGAAAGTATAAGATAATTTTTATTGAAGATATGTCTTATTATTATTAGATAAATAACTTATGTAAACATATTAAGTATTGCTTAAACTAAAACTTTTAAATAGATTTTAAAGTAATAAAGTAATTAAAATAAGATAAATGGAGTTTTTGCAAAATGCCTTAGTTCTTCTACTTACAAAGATCTTCATTGTTCCACGAATATGTATATACTGATATATTATTAACTATGACTCAGTTTATATATACTTTTACATTTGATCATCCCTATTGGGTCCTTTCTCCATTTTATAAAATCTATGTCATCAAATTACTTAATTTAATTTGTTTACGTGTGTTATAAAATATAATTCGACCTAAACCAAAAACATTCTAAATGAAAGCAATATCTACAAAATAATTAAAAGGTGGTTTTCTATACAGGGTCAATCTAAAGTAAGTGAGAAATTTTAGCCAAATATAAGCTTGCAAAGAAAAGTTTTATATTTTCTTAAATTTGAAAATAAGATTTGCTTAGAATTGAATGAAAATTAGAGACATTTTGCACCTCTTAAAATAACAGACGTTTTTTGGCCTCCTTATGGTTATCGTTATTAAACATAACTATTACGACAGCAGTTTTAGACAGAGATTTTGCAGCCTCTTTTAAGAAATTTATCTTGCGTCTGCGCTTTCGACACATAACCTTATTTTGCCTGTGGTTCACCGATTTTAAAGTTAACGAAAAATCAGTATTTACTTTTATTCTTCATAAGATATAAATTGATATTCAAATATATGCAAACACTTCGGTTGATTTCGCTTTTTAAAGTAGATGCAAACAATACAGTATAAGCAAAACACAAAAGTAAGGTAAGGTTTGGTAGTAGAATAAAAAGCAAGTGTGCCACATTGTAACATCTAAATTAATTACTAATTTAGAATGTCCGTAAATGTGCAAGTCCGTTTTAATTTCTTAACACTATTTGATTTTTATTACTGCTATAGATTTTTCGCTAATTAGAGCCTATGTATAAATGATATTTTAATTAACACAGCATTAAAATTTTAACCTTTTAAATAATTGATATTAAATTTTGTACAATCCGGCAACCACGCAGATTAACAATAACGATAACGATAACGATAAGCTCTTCGGTATTCATCCGTAATTAAAGGAGTCCGGTATTGTTAATATCGATAACGGATCATGTTTGCGTTACTGCGCAGTCTCAGAATAACGTTAACCACAACGGAATTGCAAAATAAGGGTGCCAAATGTCTCTAATAATATTTAAACTATTTTTGTTTTGAGAAAAAGCAGGGGCGTATTTATATTTTTCTTAAAAAAGTGGGTCCAAATTCTAAGAATATTTAATAATTTTCTCTTTGGAAAATATTTTTCTCTATGTCCCATCCCTATCCAAAAAAAAAAAATGGAAATTTTATACGCTTCCACCAATCCCTTATTTTTTTTTTTTTTTGTGAATTTATTTTACTTTTTCCCAATAAAAGGCCTTTTTGTCAAAAAAATATTGGAGAGAAAAAATTTTTTACCGGCTAAAATTTTTTAAAACGTATAGAAAATTTTCCAAATTTGGAATTTATCGATAAAATGTGGTGTACCAGGTGATGCATTGCCGTGCTGAACATAGGAAATTCCATGTAAATTTGAAGGGGGTTAATTATTGGCTTCCCTATACCGGGTGACAACGAAATTACTATACAGCAATTTATTTTCTTCAGTGCAACCGTATAGTTTAAATGGAACACCCTGTATATTTTTAGGATTTGAATTCTACAGGTTATTTCTGATATAAAACCTTTAATATATCCATAACCTAACTTTTTTTGTTTTGGAGAAAATGGCGTTTGAAAATGTCCAAACGGCAGCACATTATGCAGTTTTATGAAAAAACAAATAAACATATCCAAAATTTAAAATGCTAAAAATAGTTCTTTTAAAAGTTTACCTTTAAAGACCACTATAAAATTACTTCCGGTTTAACCGGAAGTGCTGTAAATTTGAACTTCTAAGTATAATAACCCTGGTAATTTTAATGAAACACTATATATTTTCTAAGATTTAAATTTTTTAAGCTATTCCTGATATAAAACCTATGATCTACCCATAACCTATCTTTTTAAGTTTTAGAGAAAACGGAGTTTGAAAAGGTCCGAACGACCTCACAATAAATAGGTCCATGGATATTATGTCGTCGTCTGTTATAATTAACAGGGTTATCATACTTGGAAGTTTAAATTTAACAGCACTTCCGGCTAAACCGGAAGTAGTATTATAATGGTCTCTAAAGGTAGAGTCTTTAAAAGGAACTATTTTAAGCATTTTAAATTTTTGTTATGTTCATTTGTTTTCCCATAAAACTGCATAATGTGCTGTCGTTTGGACATTTTCAAACGCCATTTTCTCCAAAACAAAAAGAGTTAGGTTATGAATATATTAGAAGTTTTATATCAGGAATAACCTGTAGAATTCAATTCTAAAAATATACAGGGTGTTCCATTTAAAATATCAAAGTTTATATTACTTCCTATTAAACCGGAAGTAATACACAGATGCTATTATATCTAAAATTGGCATCTAGTAATACAATATAACGCTTCTAAATGTAAAATAATAAGAAAATAAATTGCTGAATAGTAATTTTGTTGTCACCCCTGTACATTTTATAGCAAAAATTAAAGATACTTTTTGTAGAGACCAATATGACAAATACTCGTGCCAAGTTTAAAAAATTTTAATGAACGAATCTTGAATTATTCAATTAAATGTAATTGCGAAATTATCAAAGTTTTGGTTCAGGTAGAACCGAACAGGCATCTGTAAAATGAATGTTGTCACTGACATGACGAAAAGTGTTAATAAATCAGTGACAAGTTAGTATTTGAAAGGAAATTATGTTTTTTTTTATCTTTGGACAATCCACGAAGGCTGAAAGCCTAAATACTAACGTACCGTGGATGTCTTAAGCAGGGTAAGAGGAAGTTTGTTAACACGGGACTTAAAAACTTAAAGATTTGGGGGGAAGAAAAGACCTCCGCTGGCAGTAGGTTCCACAGTCTAGAAACTCTAGGGATAAAAGAACGAACGAAATGGAAAGTTCGGGGCCTGTCCAATTCTACCGTATAGGGATGCATACGTGCGGCACCACGAGTTTCTCTGTTGGGAGCTGCAAGAGGAGGGACTATACTGGATAATTTGTCGGAGCAGAAACCGTAAAAGTATCTATAGAAGAGCGATAGATCTCCCACAGCTCGACGATGGGCAAGAGAAGGAAGTCTTTGAGTAAGTAAAGGATCATTAATAAGACGAACAGCCCTTCTTTGAATGGCATCAAAAATGCTGAGGGTTGTAGGGGATGCCATTCACAAGACATGAGAACAATATTCCAGAGAGGGTCGAATTTGGGACACATACAAAGTGGTATAAATTGGAAGGGGAAAATACTTTAAAATGGTGGCTGCTGTCTGTTTGGTTCTCCCCGGAACCGAAAATTTGGTAATTTTGCAATTATATTTAATTAAATAATTCAAGATTCGCTTATTCCATTTTTTTTTTTGAGACTTGGCAAAATTTACCGGGAAGCCAATAATTAACCCCTTAAAGTTTACATGAGATATCCTATATTCCGCTCGACAACGCACCACCCAGTATACAGGGTGTCCCAACTCTATTTAAACACGAAATAACTTTGCCCCTGTACAAGATAAAAAAATAAAATTTAAATAAAAAATGCTTACTTGGATACACTGTTTTTATTAAAAGTGCCAGTTAATAAACAAAGTGTCTCAAAAACACACATGTTAATGGCAACTCTGTATTTTTTAAGAAATTTTTATTCTGTATTAAATTCTACATCAAAAATGTAATATACGGTAATTCATGCTGATTTTTAAGGTACCAACAGTATACTCATTAACGATTAAAAGTAAAGAAAAAAATATTATTTTGATTTTAATTATTTTAAAATAGTTCTGTCACTGTCCGAGTGACAAATAATATAAAAACTTGTAATTAATTACCTTGCCCTGAGGAACTACTAATAGGTATATCATAAATTAAATTAGTATATTTTAGATAAATATTTAGTTAATTGCACTAAAAAAACAGCAATACGTCAATTAAGGCTGGCTTTTAGGATATTCAGGTAAATATGTATCTAAAATAAACTAAATAGCTTATTTACCCATTAGTAGTTCTTACAAACAAAGGTAATTAATTACTTTTTATTAACTTGGGTTGTAACTATCTATCTATCCATCTGGCTGCCTATGTAACGGAATCTTTGAGCCTAATTTTAACCAACTTCCAGCTATTCGATTTCTTTGAAACTTTGCACACGTATTAAGGAAACATGACAATGCAATAATCTGCAAACAGTATCCCGTTATCTTGTTTTTGATCGCCAGGAAAAAATTCCATTATATTATAAAAACAACACCTAGGTTGCCATCTGTTGGCAACATTTCAAACTTTGCTATTAAATGAAGAAGAAATTTTTTAGTGGGTTGCAATATGTTGGCAACGGTCCAAACATTGCCTGGATTGCCATCTGTTGGCAAAATTTCAAACTTTGCTACTTAATGAAGAAGAAATTTTTAGTGAGTTGCAATCTGTTGGAAAAATTTTAAAATTTGCTACTCTTGTTCATTAAAAATTTTTTCGCCATTTTGTCAAGAGTAGCAGAAACTAAAAATGAAAAATAATTAATAGTTTAAAAACTAAAAACACGCTTTTATATGCAACCGAACTAAAAATTAGAAAAATAATTTTTCATTAAAAAAAATATTGTCATTTCATAGTAAAAAGCGTGGGGTGATAAATATATTAAATGTTATAATTATTATATTTGCAAATATCTATGATGGAAAAGTTATGAAAAATAGTAAAATGCACCCCACGCTTTTTACTATGAAATGACAATATTTTTTTTTAATGAAAAATTATTTTCTAATCTTTTAGTCTCGGTTGCATATAAAAGCGTGTTTTTTAGTTTTTTAAACTATTAATTATTTTACGTTAATAGGTATATCATCGGCATGCTGTTGATATTACAGATTGGGAATTCAAATTAAGAAGCACAGTGTTGCAATTCGGTCAAACAGCTGATAAAAATGGGTATCTAGATTTCATTTGGCAAAGAATATTTACTTAAATTACCTGATTAGTTATTAAATTTTAAGAAAAATATTAGGCATCATTGTCTGACACCCTAAATAAAACAAAGCAGGATAATAGTCAGTGTTTTAAGAAACTTTATATATAGCCATAAAGCGTAAGTTCTTCGTTATTTAGACTTGAACTGCAGATAAACCAAAACTGACTTCGCACGTTTTGCTTCATTACTAAATTTCTTACCGAAATCCACGATGGCAACCACTTAAACGCTTAACACTAGTTGTAGACTAACTATTTTCTTATTTTTATTACATTAATCTCATAAATTATAAAAAGTTTTTAAAAATAGAATATTAACTGCAACCACAGAAAGCAAAACTTGATTATGAAATGTCATTATGTTCTAAATTTGTAACTGCAACGTTAGTTAATTTCAGTACCAGCAATTATTGACATATAGTGTGTAATACATTTTGATGTAGAATTTAATAGAGCCAAAATTTGTTAATATATACAGGGCGTTTCATTATAAAAGCCTACTTGTACCTTGTACATTAACTGGAACTATTAATAAGAAAGGTGTATCCAAACAAACATTTTTTATTTTAAGTTTATTTTTTCAGATAAAAAGAACATTGAAAATTTCCGCCCTGTCAATCAGATTTTAAGCATTAATTTCTGGTGTTTGTTTAGTAAACTCAATATAGCCGTTGGGAAAAAGGCCATGCAGCGCTTTTAAAGCTATTCTCCAGCGACAAAGCCAGTACTACTGACCAAGACCAAAGCTGCCTTATCTTTTACGGTACCCAAGGACCATCTTCAAATACAGGGGATAATTTATGCATATTCATGACCAAACACACTATACACACAAACACTATTTATATTCCAATTTACTTACAAAGACCTTCATTGTTACACGACGAAATACCCAACGTACACTGAATTCCAAAGTGACACAAAATACCTTTTATACTTTTACATTTGATCACCCTTACAAGATTCTTTCCTTAAATTAAAAAAAAAAGCCGCTTAGTCTCTTATCAAATTCGCCATTTTAATTCTGAACTAGGAAATTAATTAATTATTCTACGGAATAGGAGCAGAAAATGTTCCGGTATCATGAGAGTGATTGTTTAAGGCGCGGTTGAGTTTAGGCATTATAACGTTATTTTAAAGCTTCGTTAAAGATTTTATTCCATTTAAGAGGAAAAACGAAATTTTCTTTAACTCTTTCTGTATTTTTTTAATTTATAAGATTCTCAGAAAGCTAATAGATGTATATCAGAATTTGAAAATCGTAATAACAAAAACCACTGCATGAAAAACAAAAGACTTACCTAAAGTAAGAACATTTTAAAAGCGCAAATTCGGTACCCTTTGAAAATAATACAAAAACATAAAACAGGCCGCCTGCAATCGGACTATTTTATACAAAGGCGCCGCTATCCTTTACAGCGACGCGCCGATACACTATGGGATAGAAATCCATTATTTTGGCCGAAAAGCAACTTTGAAATTTTAATGGCTCATGCTGTGTATTTCAAAGTAGATACTCCAAACTACATGTACGCAAAATTATAAAAGGATATGACGACTTCTATTGGGGTAATAAGAAACTTGAAAATGTATTTTAGGTAAACAATCCACTCTTAGTTTATTATTAGCCTTGTTTACTAAAAAAGTAAAAGAGTTTAAATAATAAGAGCTATTGTTGTGTCTCCGATGCGGTCTCGCGAAGTCTCGCTACTTTTGTCAAAGATTTTTTACCTTTTCTTTATCAGTTCTTTGTACTTACCTTTGCCTTCCCTACTTTTGCTACTTGAGTGTAAGGACAGATACAAGATTTTATATTTATAATTTATAAGATTACAATTACATTTTAAAATGTAATATGTTTTGTCCTACTACTGTATATCCTAAAAGATAAAATCATTCTGATGATATGGATTCCACAGAATCTACCCAACAAAACAGTGTTTTTATTTATTTTATACGTTAAAAATAAAAAGTTGTGAAGATGTATCTCTATTAAGCTTCTAAGAATAATTTAAAATAATTTTGCAGATTTGGATGGTCATATTTCCGAAACTAATTGAGATAGACACATGAAATGTAGTATTTTTTAAAGCATTTTAAAAGATTTTTAGTGTGGTGATATAATATTCAGGGTATTCTATTTAAAAAAATCATACCTATTGTCGTACTCTGCATATCATATAAGATAATAATCATCGGATTACTGATTAGAATACTACCGAATTAACCAAACAAGCTGACATTTTAGTTTATTTTGTAGAATAAAAAATAATAATGTTAAGGGGGGTGTTTTATTATAATAACATATAATAAGTTTTAGGTTTCCAAAAAGCATTTGTAATAATATATAATATTTTTCCAGTAAAAAGCACCTCATTTTAAGTTACATTAGTAAGTTTCAGAATTTTGACCCTTTGATTCTTTACCCAACGATATTTGTTTTTAAATAAATAATAGTTTAAAACTAAACACGCTTTATATGCAACCGAACTAAAAATTAGAAAATAATTTTTCATTACAAAGAGTTTGTATTACAGTAATAAAAGGTCAAACAATGAATCATAATTATATGACCTCAAAATAGAATTATAATAAAATTTAAGATAATAACAGAATAATTTACTTCAGAGTAAAAGCGTAAGTATGCTTTTACAATATTTTTCATAACTTTTCCTTCATAGATATTTACAAATGAAATAATTATAACATTTAATAAGCACCCCACGCTTTTATTCTGAAGTGAGTGAATTATTCTGTTACTATCTTAAATTTTATTATAATTCTATTTTGAGGTATATAATTAGTGATTCATTGTTTGACCTTTTATTACTGTAATACAAACTCTTTGTAATGAAAAAATATTTTCTAATTTTTAGTTCGGTTGCATATAAAAGCGTGTTTTTTTAAACTATTATTTATTATTTCATTTTTTAGTCTCGATATATCAATTAGTTTTCTGTGGACATGTGATATTGAAATGTTTCACGAACTATTTCGTAATCTAATCATTTCATTTAAAGCTTCACTGTTGCACGGGGTTTCAGAACGAAACTACTCCGAACAAGTTTCTGTCAGCCTTATGCTGAGAGTACGTCCGAAACTGCACGCATGCGCAGATCGCGCAACTAGCTCTTTCTCTGTTACTCTCCTACAGAAAAATCTATAAAGGAATTTATTTATTCTGGCGATTCTAATCAGGATAACGTGATACTGCTTGCAGATTATTGCATTGTCATGGATCCTTGATACGTGCAAAGTTTCAAAGAAATCGAATCGCTGGAAGTTGGTGAAAATTAAGCTTAAAGATTCCGTTACATACATACATACATACATACATACAACCCAAGCTAATAAAAGCGTGTTAAAAATCAGCCCAGCCGTTCCAGACTGAGAACCATTTGAAATTGGGCTTAAATGCTATTGTCTTGTAAGTCTAGAACGGCCTTAGACGATTTTCAAAGACAAAGTGGCGTTGACTAATGTGTCAAAGGGCATTTAAAAGGAGGTGCTACATTACGCCTTTTCTTTTGAAAAAAAATTGCTAGTGCCCCTTTGGCAATTTCATTTTTGCAGTTTGACTCCTACTTTTCAGATTCGTGTTAAATAGAAAATAAATTATAGTTTAAAAACTAAAAAACACGCTTTTATATGCAACACGAACTAAAAATTAGGAAAATAATTTTTCATTGCAAAGAGTTTGTCCACTTCAGAGTAAAAGCGTGGGGTGCATTAATACTATTAAATGTCATAACTTATTCCCTCATGCAAATGTCTGTGAGGGAATAAGTTATGAACAAATAGTAAAATGCACCCCACGCTTTTTTACTCTGAAGTGACTGAACTCTTTAGTTCGGTTGCATATAAAGCGGTGTCTAATTTTTAGTTCGGTTGCATATAAAAGCGTGTTATTTAGTTTTAAACTATTATTTAGTTTTCGATGATATATCGATTATGCATGTATGTATGAAATAAATGCTCCAGTTTATTCACTAAAAAATTCCTTCGCCATTTTGTCAAGAGTAGTATTAGGACACAGAGGATCTGTAAAGGAATTTATTTATCCTGGCGGTCCTAATCAGGATAACGGGATACTGTTTTTAAATTGTTGCATTGTCATCGGTCCTTGATACGTGTGCAAAGTTTCAAAGAAATTGAATCGCTGGGAGTTGGTAAAAATTAGGCTCAAAGATTCCGTTACACAGATAGATAGATAGATAAATTTTGTGACGTAATCTTTTTCCGTAATTCTTTGTTTACAATCGTACTGGAAGGTTTTTTCGAGGTTTTGGTGTTATTTTTTTGCTTTTTAGTCATTGGACTTTTATATATGTTTAGTTTTTACTGTTTATAGTTAAATTGAGTAGTTATTAGTACTGCAGTTACAGAGAATTTTAAAACCTGTAAACAGGGTCACTGACCTTTGGATATTTTTACAGGGAATTTACGTTTAAATCGTTATTAAGGGTAAGATACAATTTTTTTATGTTTTTTAGTGATTTTATTTTATGGTATGCAAGTATTGGTTTATTTTGTCAGATAAAAAAATGTTATATGGCAAAAGGTGACGTCACAAACATAACCTATATTTTCGGAAAAATATAAAAAAATCGAGCCGCTTCTGATTAAAAGGTTTATCTGCCTTGGGACAAGAGCCGCAGCTTAACACGCTTTTATTAACTTGGGTTGTAACTATCTATCTATCAATCTGGCTATCTATGTAACGGAATCTTTGAGCCTAATTTTAACCAACTTCCAGCTATTCGATTTCTTTGAAACTTTGCACACTTATTAATGACCCATGACAATGCAATAATCTGCAAAAAGTATCCTGTTATCTTGTTTTTAATCGCCAGGAAAAAAATTCCATTATATTATAAAAACAACACCTGGGTTGCCATCTGTTGGCAATATTTCAAACTTTGCCACTCAATGGAGAAGAAATTTTTTAGTGGGTTGCCATCTGTTGGCAACATTCCAAACTTTGACTGGGTTGCCATCTGTTGGCAACATTTCAAACTTTGCTACTAAATGGAGAAGAAATTTTTTAGTGGGTTGCAATCTGTTGGAAACATTACAAACTTTGCTACTCTTGTTCACTAAAAAAATTTTTCGCCATTTTGTCAAGAGTAGCAAAAACTAAAAATGAAAAATAATTAATAGTTTAAAAAACTAAAAAACACGCTTTTATATGCAACCGAACTAAAATTAGAAAATAATTTTTCATTAAAAAAATATTGTCATTTCATAGTAAAAAGCGTGGGGTGTTTAATATATTAAATGTTATAATTATTATATTTGCCAATATCTATGATGGAAAAGTTATGAAAAAATAGTAAAATGCACCCCACGCTTTTTACTATGAAATGACAATATTTTTTTAATGAAAAATTATTTTCTAATTTTTAGTTCGGTTGCATATAAAAGCGTGTTTTTTTAGTTTTTTTAAACTATTAATTATTTTATTTTGTAGACCTGTATAGTTTGGTGGGTTGTAGTTCACCATTGGAAACCAAAATACAGTCCACGATATCACATTTTCTCGCTTAATTACAACCTCTGTAAAAACAACGTAGTAACACTCAAGGTTAGTTTATATTTATAAGGTTGCGACATATCCTCAACTTTTAGGCGGTTCGAGGTCGTCGGGGACGCAAGAAAGGGCACTCCATGGAGAAAAAGTTCGCAAAACTGGGTAAAATCAAAGCTGATGATCAATCCAGTGGCGTCTAGAATTTGCGCATTTATTTTGCATTGTTTTGGAAGTGATATTTGTTGGAAAATGTAATTCCAAATGTTTTTTTATTTAAAGTAAAAGAATTTACAACTTAATAATAATTAAAAACAGCTGTGTAAACGGTTGTTCTACTAATACAACACACTGTATATCTCCTGGCACCGAACAACATGGCCGAAAAATGGGGAGATAACACGTCAAAGCAATATAGCCGAATATCGCGACCTTATATAGATCGACTTTGGGTAACACTAAAGTTATTTAAACAAGGCTGTGCAAATACTCCTCTGCAACTAAAATATGCACTTTTTTAAGACGTATTAAGAAGTAAATATTTAAAACAAGCCAGGTAAAAAACAAAATTTAGCAAAATAACCCAATTATATAACAGCTGTTTACTTTCTTTCATATGCAGTGATAGTCACTCATTTCAAAGCAGTTCACTCTCAGAGACAATCTAATCATGGGCGTATATAAGGCAGGGAAGCGTTTAGGGGTGTAAAGCCCACCTCTTGCATAAGGGGGAAAAGGAATTATGGAATTTTTTTGTTTCTTATGTTTTGAATGTGTACGCTTATATAGGTTTACAAAATACCCAAAAATTGTTTAAAAAGTTAAAAATAAATAATAGAACAACAATCCCGCCATAGCTGTCACTGCATAAAAAAGAAGAGTTTGGCAATAGAACTGTAAATGTCTTGCGATGTTGCCAAATAAAGTGAGAAAGTGTCAATAGCTTAAAAAAAGGAAGATACAGGACAAAAATTCATATGAAAAATTAAGTTATTCCTTCTTCCTATTATAATTTGTAGAGAAAAAGGAAAATACCTCAAACATAAAGAAGGAGGCATTTCTACAAAAATACCATTGTTTCTCATGGAAATGGTGGATAATCCCTGAAATAGGCTTGATGTTAATTCTTCATAAGAAGTTTAGCAACGCTGCTTCCATCAAGACTGTCATTTTCATAATGACGAACTGTATGTTATCAGCTGACCAAAATAGAATGCGCCTATTTTCCTTCTTTAATTAATGGCGGACGAGATATCTCATATGTGTGGGATAGTTTTTCGAAAAAATTTAATACTTTTCAAAAAATTAATTTACATTTTTCAGGTGCCTGAGTGCAGTGTATTAATGTTTTTGTGTTTGACCAGCTGTTAAGTAGTGTTAATGATACTGCACTGAATCGCCTTTCTCAAAATTTTGCAAAAGTTTCGAAATTCTTAAGGGAAATGATTTTATAGAAACAGCTAATGGTATAAATAAAGTAAAGATGGCTATGAATAAATTAAAAACAACTGGTAATGTATTTGAATTTTTTACATCAAATCAAAAAGTTAAACGTGGTAGAATTATAGGTGTACAAACCAACATTAACTAGTCGCAGAAAATAAAGAACAGGGCTAACTGCAGGTTCAAAAGAATTCAGGCTGGTAGGCCAACAACATTCGAAGGCAGTATCGTTAAAAAACGGAAGTGTTTGAGAAATCTGGAACTGAATATTAGTTTGAATCAAACTAACCAGAAATCGCAATAATTTTTTAAATTAAGCGTAAGTTTTGTTTTTTCTAAAATATGTTTACTTTGTTAGTTTAAAAATAGGCCATAGAAAATAAAGGTAACTTTAAAAAATATTTTTTTTGTATCGCAATATAATTTGGAGTAGAAATAGGTAGTAGTAGGTAGAATTTAAGTTCATATGTATACAGGGTGGCCAACAATATTCGACACGGTCTGTAGCTGGATAACCATGGGTTTTTAAAAAAAGTAAATACTGGAACATATACAGGTCGGATAAGGCCACAGTATAAAATTATTTTACCCTATACAGGATGTCTCAAAAAAGTTGTGACGTATCAAAGTTATATTTTTTAAACGGAACACCCTATATTTTATGACGGTTTTAGATTCTACATTAAAAAATAATTTAAGTTTGTTAATAGTACCAAGTGTCTAATTTAATTCGTTTTTGTGATATTTGATTTTTTTCAAAATGCAGAGGTGCAATTAAATTAATTCTATTTCAACAATATAAACTCCTTAAACTTTAAAACTTGTTACAAGATTAGGAAAAGTCTGCCTTATCATATGTAAGGTCATATTGAGATCATAGATTATACAGGGTGATCAAAAAATAATTTCAATTTTTTAGAAAGTCAAATTGCAATATCTGTCTTATTTTAAATGGAACATCCGTATTTTTTTACACCACATGATGACAAACCAAATACTCTTTAAATGGTGTATAGGTTGCCTATACCTATTTTTGTGCTTTTTAGTAAAATCTGTTTTTAAAAATTTTTTAGCCAAATGTTTATTTAAATTAAAATTGGCTGTGACATAGCAGCCATTGGTCATTTTTCTTAAGAAAGTAATAACGACCATTTATTGATTACTAGTGTTTTAGTGGTAGTCGTGGCAGCAGGTTTCAACGATTTTAAGCCAAAACCCTTCCTCTACAACAACAAGATGATATGCAATACTGGTAGGATGTGAAAAACTGGTTTACTTGTCTAGAGTTAATCCTGAAAAATATTCTGGGAGAAACCATCTGATAACCTTCCAATAGTTGTTTAAAAGCTCTGACATACAGTGATCATGGAATAAATGGAAGAAACGAGTTATAGGTCACAGAATGTCGTCATAACTGACCAGAGGCGAGATTAGGATTATGGTTTTGAAAACACGAAAGATGTATCATTAATGACCACATTCAGCATGAATAAGTGCATTGGAAGTAGCATTATAGCTAACCAATGAATTTTTTCTCAGAATTTGTAAAATAGTGGCAGATAATTACAAAAATCTTTAATTTTGTGCTTTTTCCAACAAATTTACATTTTGCAATAACGGCTTAGAATAGGCATAGCTTATATCCCAGCCTACTTACATTTAAATAGACATTTGGAACAAAATATGTTAAAACGGAATTTACTTAAAAAGTATAAAAGATAGGTATAGGCAACCTATACACCATTTTTGAAAGATACATTTGGTTTGTCATCATGTGGTGTAAAAATACAGGGTGTTCCATTTAAAATAAGAGATATATTGTACTTGACTTTCTAAAAATTGAAATTATTTTGATCACCCTTACAAAAAAGTATACATTTTGGGAATTTTAAAAATATACATTTTTGGGAAATTTAAATATAATTGGGTTACTTAACATTTGGTACATAAAACAATACGTGAAGTGTCGAAGGTTTAAAAAGTATGAATCAAACAATTTTCTAGGTTACTCTTATAATAATAAAACAAAAACATTAAACAAGTGAGTAGCCTAGAAATGCAAAAACAAATACTGAAAAATTTAATATTTAAAGAGAACAAAATTTTAAGACGGGCATTGCATCGTTTATTAGATAAGAAAGAGTTAGTACAGTCAAGAGAGGGTTAAAGTTTGAGTTGGTGCCCTGTACGGGCTATCCCTAGGGATATGCCCGTACTAAGTTCTAATTAGTTCAATAAAGTTAAGTTGGTTTTTAATGCAAAGTTAGTTGTTGATGGTCCACCGGTCCCATGGTCCCAAGAAGATAGTTCCATATGGTACATTGCCCAAGTGACGTAAAGTAACCCTGTATATAAATTCCAAAATTTTATAACGTCACATATGGTGGAGGCGCCCTGTTCCCAGTGGACCTCAGAAAGAAACGTCGGTTATGGTAAGCTGTGCCCGCCCCAGTTCCAGTGCTCCCTTGTGAAGCGATAGGAAAAGTCGCTTATGGTACGCCCTTCCTACCCCTCAGTTTATTTGTGGAAGAAAACACCATATATATGGGTAAAGGCGTCCCGTTCTCCCGGAGAAGAAATGTGTGTGAAAGGACGAAGATGGGGAAAAATATGCTGCGCAGCGTAGCTGCAAGGAGGTAGCAGCGTAGCTACAAGAAAAGGAAGATAAGGTATATCTTCAGTTTTCAAATATGGCTAAATGGTGTTAGCCAGAAGTGATAAAGAAGAATATGGAAATATATTTATTTGTGTCGAAGTTGTATGGTACGTCGTGAAGACGGAGTTCAGAAGCAGCATGAGGCTGCATTAGCACTGGAAGCCGCAGCTCTAGTATGGGGAAGAGCTCTGAAGTATGGTCTTGAATGGTGGGGTACAAGACAGTCTAAGCGGCCCTGAGAAAGCTCAGGATATGGGGAAATTGGCATGAAGTTGCAGTAACCTGGATGTGGAAGAAGAAAATGGGAATGAAAGGCAGACAATGGTACGTGGAGAAGTACGGGACAAATGGCCAATGGAACGCACCATCAAGGACATGGACAGGCAGGCAAGGTGGACGCAATTTTTTTATAAAGGCTAGTATAAGAAGAATGTGGAATATTAGGTTAATTTCTAAGTATAAATATAAAAAAAAATTGATTTTCTTTTTATGTAAGAGATATTTTTTTGTTTTTAAACTATCCAATAAATTTAAAAAAGAGCAAAAGATAAAATAGAAAAAAATCACCTAATTAATAGTACATGTAAAACATAGTTAATTATTTTCTTTCCCACTGGTATATTAAATAAATCATTGAATTACCTTTTTAATGGTTCAACGTTTTGCTGACGAGACAAGGCCAAGTTCACTTTTATTGTTACAGGACTGGTCAGTTTTAAATAACACAAACTTTTTTGCTTATTTAGCTGTTTGTGTAGTACATAAATATCTAGTAAACTTAAAGATTAATAAAAAAAATTACAATTTATGAGTAACAATAATTAGGTCATTTTTTGTCTAAAAATAATCTTACCGTTAAAACTATATTTATTTAAAGTACCTACTTAAAGAAAAGCTTAAAAGGTTTTTAACAATTAAGCTAAAATCTTATTTGAACTAATTATTTCAGCAAAAACATCTCTAGAACTTTTTAAATAATTATTTTAGATAATTTATCCGGAAGAATTTTTTAAAATTTCAAAAAAAAGAGTCATAATGTTAAATATAACCTAAATGAATTATTTTTTAGAAAAAAACTATTTTTACATTTTTTCGTGCATTTTTTGAAAAAAAATTAATTGGAAAAAACAAAAATTTAATAAAACGTTAAGATTATTTACGATAAATATAATTTTTATAATAAGTAACATAATGTTAGGTTTTAAATATTTGTAAGCTATATGGAACTATCGTTTTTCGATAATATTGCTAATTTTTTTAAAGGTTTAAAGTAAATTTGTCTGATTTCTAATAGCGTTGTGGGTCCAACGCTTTCAGGAAGGGGCATATGTGAACACCTAGTATAAAAAAGTATACATTTTGGGAATTTTAAAAATATACATTTTTGGGAAATTTAAATATAATTGGGTTACTTAACATTGGGAAATTTGGTACATAAAACAATACGTGAAGTGTCAAGGTTTAAAAAGTATGAATCAAACAATTTTCTAGGTTACTCTTATAATAATAAAACAAAAACATTAAACAAGCGAGTAGCCTAGAAATGCAAAACAAATACTGAAAAATTTAATATTTAAAGAGAACAAAATTTTAAGACGGGGATTGATTGTTTATTAGATAAGAAAGAGTTAGTAAAGTCAAGTAAAGAGTTAAAGTTTGAGTTAAGCCCCGTACGGGCTATCCCT
The DNA here is from genome assembly GCA_014170235.1 of Listronotus bonariensis. Classification (NCBI taxonomy): domain Eukaryota; kingdom Metazoa; phylum Arthropoda; class Insecta; order Coleoptera; family Curculionidae; genus Listronotus; species Listronotus bonariensis. Next base: position 120,485 of record JACEGR010001136.1, on the reverse strand, counting down.
AGGGATATGCCCGTACTAAATTTAATTAGTTCAATAAGTTAAGTTGGTTTTTAATGCAAAGTTAGTTGTTGATGGTCCACCGGTCTCATGGTCCCAAGAAGATAGTTCCATATGGTACGAATAAAATTAGACATTTAGTACTATAAACAAACTTGAGTTATTTTTAAAGTAGAAACTAAACCGTCATAAAATATAGGGTGTTCCATTTAAAAAAATATACCTTCTATACGTCACACTTTTTTGAGACACCCTGTATAGACTAAAATAATTTTATACTGTAGTCTTATCCGACCTGTATATGTTCCTGTATTTACTTTTTTAAAAACCCCATGGTTATCCAGCTACAGACCGTGTCGAATATGGTGGGCCACCCTGTATATGTTATAGATTGACGCTTATCTGTATCGCGGTATGATTTGGAGAAACCATATGCGCGTCTTAAATATACATATTATACTACGCTATAGAATGGAACTCATCTGTATAATAGTACAGAATGTAAATACTCCACCCGGTATACCTACACTATGCACAAATGTTCAGTGAATTATCCTGGTAGACAAGAAAATGATTTGTGTCACATTTTATGCACTGATTGCTTTACTCCATCTGTGGGGCTATTTTTAAATCGCCCACCGCCCGCTTAAATGGTACATGGTACGTGATTATGTACCAATATCTTCGAAGTATCATGCAATACTTCCTGCTCGATTTTTTTATTTAGTCGTAACAACATGTCTTACTTTTACTAGTAATTACTCATGTATAAGGATTTATTAAAACGAGATCGATTTGTGCATATAAGACGATACGAGACGAGATAATGGTATTCTCATCGAGACGAGAAAATGGCTGCTCTTGTCTCGCCCCATCTCGCGACATGACTAATTAAAAAGCTCACTAGATTGACCGCGTTGAATATCGATGGGTTTGGAAAAAGTTAAATACTAACGCATTCGCCATTATTAAAATATTTTGTTTCTATAGAAAAACTAGGCAATAAACCAATAAAAAGAATTAAAAACATATACCGACTTTGAAACAATATTAAAACTTACTAAAAAGTAAAAATAATTAAAAGCACTTTAAAATACACAATTTTGACAGTTGTCAGCGAATAATAATGGATTTATACTGCGACAGTCTGCACCAACAACAACTTCTATTTACCTTTTTTAAAAAAGATTTTTAATATTTACTATTTGCTTCATGTTTTTGTGAGTGTGCTACAATAACTGAAATCCCGGGGAGGGGCAAGCACCCCCAGCCCCTCCGGGCCGGCTCTCATGATGGTAGGTAGTAGTAGATCTTACAACTTTGGTCTGCGTTACTTTTTACTTAAACATACCGTTTTCAAGATAAATCTAAAAAAACCTACTTTGACTTTTAAGCTCTATACAAAAATTCGGCTTTCTCGGAATTATTGTTATTTGATCTATATTTTTATGTTTAAATTAACAGATTATGGTAATACAGTATAAAAGGCTTTTGTTTATTTAGTTATTAACATTGACTGGTTTACACATACCGGGTGATGCATCGCCGGGCGGGACATAGAAAATCCCATATAATTTTTAATGGGGTCAATTATTGGCTCCCCTAATTATTTTAGAGAAAAATTCTATTGAAGTTCATTGAAGAGCATGCAAATCTACGTCCATGGTAAAAACTTTAGATTTTTTGGTTAACCCGTTTGCTAGTTAGATGCTAATATATTTTTAAAAATTGTTACATTATTATCGCCTCATATTTATGAACAACAATAAAAATATCAGTTAGAGTGACATAACGTTGTCATTTTGAAATTTAGTGCTTTATTATTATTAAAAAATCGTAGAGCGAAAAGATTAACCATGAGTTATACTACTGAAGAAAAAGTATTGATGATTAAATGGTACTATCAAGGAAATAGTTACCAAAAGGTGTCAGACATGTTCGCTGCTCAGTATCCGAATAGACCGATACCCGGAAAATCAACAGTCGATAGGACTATCAAAAATTTGAGACCAAAGGCACAGTGATAAATAACTGCAGATGTGAAGCTAGGGAGTATCAAAGAGAAAAAATGTAAGAGATGATAGAGACTTGGAAATTTTATTGCACGTGGAAGAAAATGAAGGGAAGGTGAGTACAAGGAAACTTCAGGATATCATAGGAAAAGATCAATCAACAGTGCTTCGGATTTTGAAAAGGCAAAAAAACTTTTTTATTATTTTTTTAAATTATGTTTTACTTTTTAGTGATTTTGTGTTTCTTCTTCGCTTTTAGTTTATTATTATTACTGTTAAATCGTTAAAAATGCACTTAAAAACCCAGGCTACAGTAAAAAGCACAAGCAGCTCTTTAGTTCGGTGAAAAGGTTATTTTTGCCCAAGGTTGTCGATTCTGAATGCGCCTACTAATTATCGAGCATATACCCTACCTAGAGGCAGCTTTGCCGCACGAACAACGAATAAAAAAGATTTTTTTAAATAGGTTCACAAACGCTGGAGTAATCGCGTACCATAGTGGAAAGAAATTGTCTTAGTAAATGCAAAAGTTTCTTTATAGTTTTTTAAACTGTGTTTTTTTTTTGTTCGTCCCACTAAAAAAGTCACACATCTTGAAATCTGGAGGATATAGTGGCTTTTTTACAGCCTTATGTTTTCTTTTTTATCTATCAGTAGGAATTTTGATGGAAGGATCGAAAAATGGAGAATGTCCAGGCTTTCATATAGTAAATATTAATAAAAAAAGGAAAATTTTTACTAGTAATGAAGTTATTTTTATGTAATTTTTGGTTATGTGTGACAGACCAAAAACCCAAAATCAATTAACTCGTTTTCATTAAACAAGATTTTTTCTAAGATTTGGATAATAAAAGAAGAAGGGAGGAAAGGGAATATAATGCAAGAATATAAACAGGGATAATAATTTATTAGTAAACAAAAACAAAATGCACTATTGGATTTAAAAATTTCAAGGGATATTAGGACATAGTAGAATAAACTAGACCAAGTAAACCATAAATTATATACCTCCAAATTACTTACATCCTGCATATTAACCCTATTTTCCTAATATGTATCGTTCATTAATAAATTTTCATTTGAATATCACACATGTAAATAACTCTGATTAATTATTGTAAATAATAGCTTTGTTCGCGGGTCTAGTAATAAACTGAGTCTGAACCAGAACCGAACTGATTTAGAATTGTTTTAAAGCGCATGTCTAGTTATTAGAATTTTTATTTACCGCGAACGATTTTCTATACAGCTGAGGATGTATTCTAACCTAAACTTTATACGGAATACAATTAAAAATCCTTTGTTTATATACGCTCAGAATCACAAAAATATAAAAAACAGGTATATTACCCCGCATAAAAAGTGGCAGAAACAAATAAACTGTAATACAACGGTTTATTTCTGTACCACAAAAACAGAAAACAGTTGACCCTGTCGACAATACGCATAAACTTCCGAACTGAACTTTTAGTTCCAACAAAATCCCAGGACTGCTAATCAGGTTACGAACCGGTAAAGAACCGATTCCATTGCAACCCGCGAACACAGAACTATTATTAAAAATTCAGTATTTTACTAACCGCGAACACTGCTTTTTTCACTGCGCATTCGAATAGTCCCAGAACCGGTTCAGAATCGAACCCGCGAACAAAGCTAATACATGACTAAGTACTATTTGTTTGGTTTGTACTGCCAATGTAAGTTTTTATACAACGTAACCACACTATAACGCATATAATTTAAATTGTTTGTTTTCCAAATAAGTTCGTGAGAATAATTTGTTAAGTAATCCAATTTACATTAAAAATAATTAATAGTTTAAAAAACTAAAAAAACACGCTTTTATATTCAACCGAACTAAAAATTAGAAAATAATTTTTCATTAAAAAATATTGTCATTTCATAGTAAAAAGCGTGGGGTGCATTTTACTATTTTTTCATAACTTTTCCATCATAGATATTTGCAAATATAATAATTATAACATTTAATATATTTATCACCCCACGCTTTTTACTATGAAATGACACTATTTTTTTTTTTAATGAAAAATTATTTTCTAATTTTTAGTTCGGTTGCATATAAAAGCGTGTTTTTTTAGTTTTTTAAACTATTAATTATTTTTCATTTTTTAGTTTCTGCTACTCTTGACAAAAGGCGAAAACATTTTTTAATGAACAAGAGTGGCAAATTTTAAAATTTTTCCCACAGATTGCAACTCACTAAAAATTTCTTCTTCATTAAGTAGCAAAGTTTGAAATTTTGCCAACAGATGGCAATCCAGGCAATGTTTGGACCGTTGCCAATATATTGCAACCCACTAAAAATATTCTTCTTCATTTAATAGCAAAGTTTGAAATGTTGCCAACAGATGGCAACCTAGGTGTTGTTTTTATAATATAATGGAATTTTTTTCCTGGCGATCCAAAAAAGATAACGGGATACTGTTTGCAGATTATTGCATTGTCATGTTTCCTTAATACGTGTGCAAAGTTTCAAAGAAATCGAATAGCTGGAAGTTGGTTAAAATTAGGCTCAAAGATTCCGTTACATAGCCAGATAGTTACAACCCAAGTTAATAAAAATAAAAGCGTGTTAAAAAGCGCGTTAACGGCATTTATTAACTGTTATTGTTCATAAAAATTGAACACCAATGGTGCAACTAACCCTATATTTTTATTGTTCATAAAAATTGAACACCAATGGTGCAACTAACCAAATTGTGTAAAAACTAAAAAATTTCTTCTTCATTTAATAGCAAAGTTTGAAATGTTGCCAACAAATGGCATCCTAGGTGTTGTTTTTATAATATAATGGAATTTTTTTTCCTGGCGATTCAAAAAAGATAACGGGATACTGTTTTTAAATTATTGCATTGTCATCGGTCCTTGACACGTGTGCAAAGTTTCAAAGAAATCGAATAGCTGGAAGTTGGTTAAAATTAGGCTCAAAGATTCCGTTACAAACATAGATAGATAGTTACAACCCAAGTTAATAAAAAGCGTGTTAAAAAAGAATATATTTTATCACAACATAAAAGCATATAATTTTATTTACATTTAATTTTTATACTTCTAAATTAAAACTTTAAAAGTATTTTCCATACAACTCGTTATCCTCACCTCCACCATATCCACCAAAGCTTTCCTTTATTTTGACTGGATAAGGTATTTCTTTTTCAATATAAACAGGTACTTTAACTGGGTATGGTACTTCTTTTCTACGGGGTAAGGTACTAGTTTTTCAACTGGTACTGGGTGAGGAACGGGCACTGGAACCTAAAAGTAACTTTAAAATAATGATGTTTTGATAAAAACATTATAGCTATTTATGTATAATCAAGGCAACAGTATGATCGGGAGTATGGCATATTTGGTATTTGGAATTGCGAACGCAATTCTTCAAATAACCGAAACCGTTTTAATGGCATATTTTCAGGAATTGGTAAGTTATTGATTTTTTTTAATACATATGTTTAACAAACTTTATTATTTTTAGTCGGAAAAATACAGTCCGAACTCCCTCTGGACCAAGTATTCCACCCTAAGGTCTACGTTGATGGTCTATGAAAATATAGACATTTCGCAATACCATCGTCTCATATCTCTTTTAAAAGTTAAGTAAAGTCGAAAGGATACGTCCCGAAGAAGTCTAAAGTTTTGGAAGGAGAACAAATATTAAAATTTATTAAGAAGGCTCCTAATGATATCTACTTGGTACACAAAGTCATATTGGTAATGGGTGTTTTTGGAGGTTTAAGACGAGATGAGTTGGTCAAAATGACTATTGATGACATTGAAGATAGAGGAACAGTCTTAGTTATAAAGGTACCAGAAACTAAAACTTTAACTTCAAAAGTTTTACTATCATTGAAGAAGATTTAGGCGCTTTAAATTTATTAAAAAAGTACACAACATTAAGACCAGCTGGATCAAAGGAGCGAAGATTCTTTCTTACCTATAGAAAGGGTCGATGTACAGTACAACTCATTGGAAATAATACCATAGGAAGCGTCCCAACATTGATCGCAAAAGGTTTAAAATTGGATAATGCAGAAGCTTACACCGGCCACTGTTTGCGTCGCACATCGTCAACTTTACTTGTTGAGGCAACAACATGGGAAATGGAAAAGCTCTTCAGTAGCTGAAGGATATATAGAAGAAAGTATTTCATCCAAAAACAAAGTAGCCAAAATGATTGCCAATTCAGTTAATTCTGAGGTTAATTCCGTATCGACTATTGAAAATTCTTTAATGGACTGTTCTTCTATACAAAATAGCGTTAGTGCTACCACCGCTGCTACCATCACAAAAAACACCGACCATTCTATAGTGGGATCAGCTACATTTTCCGGGACATTTCAAAATTGTAATTTTTATTTTGGAAATAAAGTTTAATTTTTAGTATTGTTTAAAGAAAAATTATTTTTTGTATAAACTTGATCTTTATTATTAGAGAAATAAAATTGGATAAGCAATAAAATTTCCATATTAGCGCATTAGGGCATTATAAGCGGGCATTATCATAATGCCCGCTTATAATGCCCTAGGTGTGATAGCAGGTATTATTGCTACCATAACATATTTCGTTTCTAAGGTATTACAGATCAATAATAGATGGGTAAAACATAAAATGATTAATAAGACCCTGATTTTATTTCCTGTAAAATATAAAGAAACATGAGAACAAAAAGTAGTTTTATTTTGATAAAACCAAGCAACATCTTTAAAAACAAATAGTAGTTTTCAATTTAGACTTCACTCCACATCCTAATCTTTTAATTTAAATTTTAATCTGGAAAATAAGACTTTAACTCTGAATTGAGACTTTAAACTTTGAATAAATTTGAACCTTTGAACCGATACTGTATAGTTCTAAATTCAGACTTTAAAATGTGACTCTAGACTTTAATCTCCAAATTTAGACTTTAATTTTGAATTTAGACTGTAACTTTGAATTAAGACTTTAAACTTTAACTGGACATTAAAGTACGGATTGAGACTTTAGTTTAAAATTCAAACTTTAAAATGTGAGTTAAGACATTAATCTTTCAATTTAAAGTTTTGAATTCAGACTGTAATTCTGAATTAAGACTTTAAAGTGTTTTAAAAGACTTTAACTTCAAAACTAAGACTTCAGTTCTAAATTCAAACTTTAAAATGTGACTTACGACTTTAATCTTTTAATTTAAAGTTTAACTTTGAATTCAGACTGTAACTCTGAATTAAGACTTTAAAGTTTAAATATACTTTAACCTCTAAACCGAGAATTTAATTCTAAATTCGGACTTTAAAATGTAAATTTAGACTTTAATCTCTAAATTTAGATTTTAGTCTCTAAATTTAAACTTTAATTTTAAATTCACGCTTTAAACTTCTTAGTCCAATGCCTCTTTTAGCGGTTCAACAAGATTAAAATTACATGGTGATAAATCCGGAGCATATTTTGGGGCACATTTAAACCTTTCTGTAAAACATGTGCAGTTCCTTTAAAAGTAAATTTAAAAAAATGTTTTTTTTTTTAAATACAAACCTTATATGGAACGTGTACGGGGTATGGCACCTCTTTTCCACTGGGTAGGGTACTATTTTTTCTACTGGTACAGGATAGGGTTTCTCCACAGGATAGGGTATTCTTTTTTCAATTGGTACAGCCACCTTAAAAAAAGCTTATGGTGTTCATACGTATTCAACTTTCTTACTACGAGTTTTTTAAAGCAAAAAAAATAATGCAAAAAATATTTAAAACTTTGAAAACACCTTTAAATATAGTGAAAAGACGGTAAGAAATTTGTTTTTTAGAAATAATGTCTGTTTGTGCTAAAAATTATCTTTTATTTTTACCTTTATTGGATATGGGACATGAACAGTTTTTTCAATGGGTACTGGATATGGCTTTTCAACAGGTACAGTTATGGTTTTGGTTAGGATTATTGGTTGATGATGTTCTTCACCACCATAACCTTAAATCAATACCTCAATTTGTTTATTTACATACGTCTTCAGAGTGTCTTGCGAAATATTTCTGAAGACTTTATTCTTATCACAACTTACAAATAAAAAAGTTAAGCAATATTTGCTGGAAAAAATTTATGAAAATATAACTTACCCCCAAACTCTTGGCCAAAGCTTTCTCCACCTCCATAACTTTCAATACCTTCATCAAAAAGCCCACGCTTTTTAGGCTGGACCTTTTTGAAAATACGGAACCTAGACATAGAGTTCCAGCAACAAATACTATAAATATCTAAAGAAAAAAGTACATGAGAAAAATAAAAACATAGATGAAAAATGTGTAGAAATTATGATTTTTGACAGTCCATAGCAGCTTAAGAACCAACATACTAACATTCAGAGGGTGTTTTAGCAAAAGTGATATGTATAATGAAACTGAGGCTATGGCAGCACGATTCACAACATTGACACTTGAATAAAAAAAACAGACTTTGGATGTACTGGAAAAAATGCATATTTATCTGTTTAGAGCTGCAAGAAAAATTATACTGTTTATTTTCTTGGAACAAAAACTATAAAAACATTTAAAAAACTGGGTTTGCAAGAGTGAAAGGCCTATTTTTTTATCTTTGGAAAATCCACAAAGACTAAGCCTAAATACTAACTAACGTACCGTGGAGTGTCTTAAGCGAGTAAGTTAAGAGGGAGTTTGTTGACACGGGACTTAAATACTTTAAGATTTGGGGGGAAGGAAAGACCTCCGCGGGCAGCAGAATCCACAATCTAGAAACTCAAGGAATAAAAGAACAAACTGAATGAGAAATTCAGGTCCTATTCAGTTGAACCGTATAGGGATCCATACGTGCGGCACCATGAGTTTCTTTGTTGGGAACCGTGAGTGAAAGAATTATACTGGACAACTCTTTAGAGCAGAAGCGATGGAAATACCTATAAAAAATCATAAATCCCCCACAGCCCGACGATGGGCTAGAAAACGAAGCGTGTGTAAGTGAAGGATCATTAATGAGGCGAACAGCTCTTCTTTAAATGGAATCAAGAATGCTAAGAGTTGTCGAGGACGCCATGCCCCAGTTATGAGAACAATATTCCAAAGGGGGTCGAATTTGGAACACATACATAGGGTATAAGTTAGAAGGGGAAAATACTTTTTGGCTCGAAAGAGAAATCCAAGCTTTTTTAAAGCTGCCGCGGCTATAGATACAATGTGTTTATGCCAGTTAAGGTTATTCTCAAATGTAACGCCCACAAGATAAAGAGTATCTTTGCTCTGAAAAACTTGGCCGCTCATATATGAGCTTAATATGTAAGCATAATTTTAAATTGGTTCTAATTTAGAATAAATGCAGAGTGTCTAAGAAGGGGTAAAATTCTTACTAAAGTTTAAAAGAAACTTTCAAGCTTTTTGACAACAGCTGTGTAACAAATACAGGGTGATCCGCAAATCGATTATAAAACTTAAGGATGTGGTACAGATTTATATACTTTTTTTAAATTATAAGTTTTTAAGTTACAAATCCTTAAAAATCAATGTTTGAATGCTTGTTTTTCAAACTTTTGTCTTAAGCAAAAGCCGATATGACCCATATTTGGAGCATTTTTTTACTAAGAATTCATATTCATTTGAAATTGTTTTTAGTCCTTATGATGATGCTAACCAGCATCGAAACGTTGCATGTTTGATCTTTATATTATTGAAATAGTCCAAGAAAGCTGCTTATGTTCTACCTATCTTAACAATAATTAAATAATATTGAGTGACTGCCGTTCTTTACTTACATTGACTTTTTTATATATATTTTTGAGTTTTGATAGGTCTTTTTCCTACGACCACATGTGAAAATAGTAAATAGCACACTGTTTTCATGCATAGAAAATGCCTTATATCACACTAGTGTTGCAAAGTACTTTACAACACTAGTGTTGCAAAAGTATAATATAAAGCTGTCATCGCTGTCATTGTTATTTAAAATAAATTTGGAGTTATCAGGCTGTTAATGGGATTTACATTGAAAAAGCCATGCAATATTTTTTAATGAGGACCTTTTTTAATTCTTAAATGATAAAAAGCGACTAGGTAGGTGATTTTTGATATAAAAATATTGTTAAACAGTGATGCAAAGTTTTCAATTGTTTTCTTATTTTTTCCGTGAAGACAAACAACTTTTATTGTTTTTTTGGTGAATAACTTGTGGTCGTAGGAAAAATAGTGTACAGTACTCGTGTGAAAATGACTTTCTTACACTCGTGGGTTTGTCGCACTCGGCTAACGCCTCGTGCTACAATATTCCCACTCGTGTGAAATTAGTCAGTTTCCACACTTGTAATGTAATATACTATTTCTTGAAAGTTTTCTAAAACACCAATGCAAAGCCTTTAAAAGTGGTGTTTTTACTTAACTCATAAAATGTAACCGGTATGACACAAATCACCTTAAGTTTGTAACATTATTTTATCATGTAAAATAACCTCCTTAAGTTTCTTAATTAATTTTTAAATTAAATTGATTTGTACAGTACATCTCTTGGCTTTTAAGGTTTTTTTGATCATCAGATAACAATTTTTTGACATAAATTTTTGACAAACATCTGTATTAGAAGTCAAATCTGTTACGTCAGATCTAATAAACTTACCCTAAATATCATTTTAGTTGTAGATAACACATTCAAGACACGACACTGAAACCATTTTTTTAATAACACGTATTTTTATAGATTTTACCCCCAAAATCAATACGGAATCGATTTGTTGAATTTTCATATTGAACATACTCTAGACTGCACACATTTTCTAATTATTTAAGGCATGTAAAATGTTAAGTAATAATTATAGTAATACTCGCTGAAATATGCATAACATACGATTTATTGGATATTGGTAATTTATACCACTAATTAGTTAGTCTATATCAAACAAAGTGTCCAAAAGAATTCCACATTTTTAATTATCACTTCACAAGAGATAAAAGACCAAGAAAAGCAAGAAGAATAGATCTGCCAACGTTTTCTTTGTATATATATAAAAAAAGTTGCGTGGACTATTGTAGACGTAGGAGAACTCGCATCTGCGAGTCTTTTTTCCAGGATCTATACAGGGTGATTCAAAAATCGATCACAAAACTTAAGGGGGTAATTTTACTTGACAAAATAAGGGTAGAGCTTCATATTTATTTTTTTCAAAATGTCATTCGTTTTCGAGTTACAAGCCGTCAAAGTTCAAGTTTTTATTTTTTGTTTTTTAAATTGCTTGCTTACAGGAAAACCGATTTGACTAATATTTAAAGCCTAGACTAAATCGTCTGCGTTTCATCATTCTAGTTTGCCGCTAGAGGGCACTTTACTTACATTGCCAATTGTTTTCTTGTCATAATTGTTAAGTGTTGACAGCTACAGTAGTTTTTTGAAAGACTGATAGCAGACCATTAAAAAAGGTGCTCTTGATTTATCTCGCTAAATCCAATGGTTTAGACGTAAATCACCCTTTAAAAATTAAGTGGTAAATTTACTTTTCTCATTTCGTTACCACCAAGTACCAGGTAAATAGCTATCAAAGTATACTAAAGCTGTCAGTGTTTAACATCAAATAAATTCGCTTTTTAAACTATTTAATTTATAATCTTAAAATAACTAATAATGGCTAATCACCAATATTCAAATATCAAATATTGTGATATTCATTTTTGTTATGGAAAAGCAAATGGTAATGCAGAGTTGGCAAGAAGATATTATATGGAGAGTTATCCGGAATGAAATATCCCTCTTGCTCAAACATTTTCCAGTGTGCACAGACGGCTTGCGGAATGTGGTTCCTTTAAAAGTTATAATGGAAATTATGACAAAAAAACAATTTTCAATGTAGGTAAAGTGCCCTCTAGCGGCAAACAATCAATGTGAATTGTTCCTAGAATGATGAAACGCAGACGATTTAGTCTAGGTTTTAAATATTAGTCAAATCGGTTTATCTGTAAGCGAGTAATGCAAAAACAAAAAAATAAAAACTTGAACTTTGACGGCTTGCAACTCGAAAACAAATGCCATTTTGAAAAAAAATATATGAAGCTCTACCTTTATTTTGTCAAGTAGAATAACCCCCTTAAGTTACGTTATCGATTGTTAAATCACCCTGTATAATAAATCTAGAGCAAGTTCATGCTCGCCAAGTGTAATATTTCACGAATCACTTGGTGCCAATTTTGATCCCTCCACAACTTAAAAGTTATTTAAGGTAGACACATGAAACTTCTTGTGTTTATTTATAACCACAAGAAAAACTGGAAGCCCAAATTTCATAGAGCTAGCCTAAACGGTTATAAAGATATGAAGGTCCAAAAGTCGTCAATTTGCCACTCACTGACTGACTGACATATAGATCAAACACCTAACCCACTTCCAGATGACCTAGAAAGATAAAATTTGGAATCCAGCTCAGTAATTGTGTGTAAGCGTAGGATAAAATCATAAATAAAAAAGGTAAAAAGCGGGTGTTAGGGGGTCCCCATACAAAAACTTGTAATACGCGCTACCGACTTGGGAAGCAATCGCAGGGCGATGCAAATATCTTTTCACAGGATCTCAATTTGATGTTGGATTGGGGCGCCAAAAATCTCGTTCAGTTTAATGCATCCAAAACCCAATCGTATTCGTTGTCGCGAAAAAAATCATTAAACACTCACCCTTTGCTTATGAGTGGCCAGGTTTTGCAAAACGAAGGCACATTCAACCTTCTGGGCGTCAAATTTGAGAATAACCTTAACTGGCATAAACACATTGTATCTAAAGCCACCGCGGCTTCAAAAAGCTTGGATTTCTTTTATGAGCCAAAAAGTATTTTTTCTCCTTCCATTTTATACACTTTGTATGTGTCCCAAATTCGACCCTCTCTGGACGCTTATTCTTGAATCTCCGGGAGGGGAACACTCCCTGGAACTTTTATGGGAAAGGTTATAGAACGACGGGAACGAATTTTCTCCACCTTAAGAGGTAGAGAACTTTTAGTTCCCGGGAGTTGCTTGCTCACAGTGAACTTCTTCTTTTTTAAGAATACTGTTTTGACAATATTTTCGTGAACTTTACTCACTTCCCGCAAAGTTCTCCTCCCAGAGATTCAAGAATAAGGGTCCTGGAATATTGTTCTCACGTTTGGGGAATGGCATTCCCTTCAACCCTTAGCATTTTTAATGCCATTCAAAGAAGAGCTGTTCGTTTTATTAATGATCCTTTGCTTACTTAAACACTTCCTTCTCTTGCCCATCGTCAAGTTGTGGGAGATCTATCGCTCTTCTATAGATACTTTTACGGCTTCTGCTCCGACGAATTATCCAGTATAGTCCCTCCTCTTGCAGCTTCCAACAGAGAAACTCGTGGTTCCGCACGTATGCATCTCTATACGGTCCAATTGGACTGACCCCAAACTTACCATTTCGTACATTCTTTTATCCCCAGAGTTTCTAGAATGTGGAACCTACTGCCAGCGGAGGTTTTTCCTTCTCCCCCAAATCTTCAAGTTTTTAAGCCCCGTGTTAACAAACTGCCTCTCACCTTGCTTAAGACACCCACGGTACGTTAGTATTTAGGCTTTCTGCCTTCCTGGATTGTCCAAAGATAAAATAAAAACGACCCTAACAAGATCGTTATATCGCTCGGACTTGGCTAATTGAAGCATAAACAAGAAGCTTGTTAAAAAGGTAGCAGATAATGAATGGGCAATTCACACTGTTATTTCTAACGTTTAAGAAAATGTAAACAAAGAGAAAGTATGTAGCGGAAACGCAAGAAAAAATGTTAAGTATAAAAACCTGCCTTGTTTTCTCTGCAAAACGTAATAATATTCCACCAAAAACATAAATGTAAAAGGGTGAGCCAAGTTTTATACTAAAATTATTCTTGGCTGTGGGCTTCGCCGCAAAAATAGCGAAGATCTAGGTTCAATTAACACAATGATAAATTGGGTATAAAAGGTGAATCTAAAAACGTTTTCAATTAACTTGTTTTTTTATCTTTGGACAAACTACGAAGACTAAAAGCCTAAATACTAACGTACCGTGGGTGTCTTAAGCGAGGTAAGAGGGAGTTTGTTGACACGGGACTTAAATACTTGAAGATTTGGGGGAAGGAAAGACCTCCGCGGGCAGTAGGTTCCACATTCTAGAAACTCTAGGGATAAAAGAACAAACAAAGTGAGAAGTTCGGGGCCCGTCCAGTTGGACCGTATAGGGATGCATACGCGCGGAACCACGAGTTTCTCTTTGAGAACCGTGAGTGGAGGAACTATACTTGACAATTCTTCAGAGCAGAAGCCATGGAAGTACCTATAAAAAGCGATAGATCCCCCACAGCCCGACGATGGGGAAGAGAGGGAAGCCTTTCTGTAAGTGAAGGATCATTAATGAGACGAATAGCTCTTCTTTGAATAGAATCCAGAATGCTTAGGGTTGTGGGGGAAGCCATGCCCCAGATATGAGAACAATACTCCAAGGGAGGTCGGATTTGGGACACATATAAAGTGTATAAATTAGAAGGGGAAAATACTTTTTCGCTCGAAAGAGAAATCCAAGCTTTTTGAAGCTGCCGTGGCTATAGATACAATGTGTTTATGCCAGTTGGGGTTACTTTCAAATGTGACGCCCACAAGATTGAAGGTGTCTTTGCTCTGTAAAACTTGGCCGCTCATAAGTAGAGGATGAATATTTGGTGACTCTTTTCGCGACAAGAAACATGATTTGGTGTTGGATGCATTAAAGTGAACGAGATTTTTGGCGCCCCAATCCAATATTAAATTAAGATCCTGCGAAAGAGATATCTGCATCGCTCTGCGTTTGTTTTCCAAGTCAGGTTTAGTAATGGGTTTAGGAAGCTGAAATCTGGAATGAAGGGTACTATCCTCGGCGAAACTATAAATGGAATTAGTTGTGGACGAGAGAAGGTCGTTGATGTGAAGAAGAAACAATGTTGGTGCCAGAACTGAGCCCTGAGGGACTCCAGCATTTACTTGGTAAAAGCTTGAAGAATGGCCGTCCACAATAACTGATATACGACGATCAGATATCAGATATCCCACCAAAAACATAAATTTAAAAAAGGTGAGCCAAGTTCCATACTAAAATTATGCTTAGCTGTGGGCTTCGCCGCAAAAATAACGAAGATCAATACACACGATGATGAATTGGGTGTAATAGGTTATTCTAAAAAACGTTTTCAATTAATTTTTTAAGGAGATTTTAGAAAAGTTGTGCTGTAGCCACTTTTCTCTCAACAAAATATGTTGGTTGATATTATTTTGGTCTAGTTGACATCTTAATGTTAACGTTTCTTAAGTTAAGAGTAATTGGTTGCGCTTTGCCTCTGTTACGTAAAATATTACCATTGGACATTTGATACTGCATGTGTAATGCTACTAATAATAGGCTTTTAACCAATACTTACTTGGCATTGCGCCCAAAACAATTAAAATATGTATTAAACTATGTGAATACTAGAACCAAGAAGACAATAAACTAAATGCTTTAGGAAAACAGACATGTATAATATGTTGGTAATGAAGACATATCAAGAGAATATATAAACAAAATAACATTTGGATTTTTTTCAAAATAAAGATATTTAATAAAAAAAATAAAAAAATTAACTTTTTTATGTTATAAAGAATTATCCTGCACTGGCATAATATAATAAAAGTTTTAGATTACTGAAAAAAAACAATTAATTAATGGGTTAATAAAAATAATTATTTTTATTAAGGTTATACATATAATAAATTTACTTACTATACAGAGAAGGTTGCAACCCCTAAACATAGATTCCAGGACTTTCGGTAAAAATTATTGTATCATAATCCAATAAAATACGTTTTTAACGAAACTGCCAGATGTAAACTGATCCCTTGGTCGCGTCTCAATAATGTGGAAAACTTTTTATACAAAAAATACTGTTGATCTGACTAAAAATGTAATCATCAACAATATTTTTTAATAAAAAGTTTTCCACATTTTTGAGACGCGACCAAGGGATCAGTTTACGTCTGGCAGTCTCGTTAAGAACTTATTTTATTGAATAATTTTTATCTTTAGACAAATCACGAAGGCTAAAAGCCTAAATACTAACGTACCGTGGGTGTCTTTAGCGAGGAAAGAGGGAGTTTGTTGACACGGGACTATAATACTTGAAGATTTAGGGGAAAGGAAAGACCTACGCGGGCAGCAGGTTCCACAATCTAGAAACTTTAGGGATAAAAGAACGAACAAAGTGAGAAGTTCGGGGCCTGTCCAGTTAGACCGTATAGGGATGAATACGCGCAGAACTACGAGTTTCTCTGTTGGGAACCATAAGTGGAGGAACTATACTGGACAATTCTTCAGAGCAGAAGCGATGGAAATACCTATAAAAAGCAATAAATCCCACACAGCCCGAAGATGGGCAAGGTAGGGAAGCCTTTCTGTAAGAGAAGGATCATTAATGAGACGAATATCTCTTCTTTGAATAGAATCAAGAATGCTTAGGGTTGTGGGGGACGCCATGCCCCAGATATGAGAACAATATTCCAGGGGAGGTCGGATTTGGGACACATATAAAGTGTATAAATTAGAAGGGGAAAAATACTTTTTGGCTCGAAAGAGAAATCCAAGCTTTTTGAAGCTGCCGTGGCTATAGATACAATGTGTTTATGCCAGTTAAGGTTACTTTTAAATGTGACGCCCACAACATTAAAGGTGTCTTTGCTCTGTAAAACTTGGCCGCTCATAAGTGGAGGATGAGTATTTGATGACTCTTTTCGCGACAAGAAACAAGATTGTGTTTTGGATGCATTAAAATGGACGAGATTTTTGGAGCACCAATCTAATATTAAATTAAGATCCTGCGAAAGAGATATCTGCATCGCTCTGCGTTTGTTTTCCAAGTCAGGTTTAGTGATGGGTTTAGGAACCTGAAAACTGGAGTGAAGGGTACTATCGTCGGCGAAACTATGAATGGAATTAGTTGTGGACGAGAGAAGGTCATTGATGTGAAGAAAAAACAATGTTGGTGCCAGAACTGAGCCCTGAGGCACTCCAGCATTTACTTGGTGAAAGCTTGAAGAATGGCCATCCACAATAACCGATATACGACGATCAGATAGATAACTAGAGAGCCAAGTACAGCGTTTGGTTGAAAGACCATAGGAGGGAAGTTTATTAAGAAGTGCGGCATGTCAGACCTGGTCAAAAGCTTTGGATTTATCAAGAACAACGATCTGGGACTCACCTAGAAACTCAAGTGACTTATTCCAACAGTGTGATACGAAGGAAAGAAGATCTGCTGTAGATCTTTTGTGGCGAAATCCATACTGCCTGTCATGCAAAATTTTGTGTTTTTCTAAGCACTTAGGAATTTGTGAATTAATTAATTTTTCCATTATTATGATAAAATTGTTTTTACCGGAAGGCCTAGAATCTATGTTGAGGGGTTGCAACCTACTTTAAGTAAGTAAATTTGTTTTAGAATCTAAATAAAAATATTTATTTTATATAAAACAGCTTATTAATTGATTTCTGTTGAAGTATTCCTAACTTTTATTATATTATGCACGGGCAGAATAGTTCTTCATAATCATAATATATAAAAAGTAATTTTTTAATAGTATTTTTAATAATAAAATATACATATTCTAGAGAAAAGCCAAACAATATTTTGTTTAAATTTAAACTCTTAAAAAGAAATAAGGTAAAAAAGGAGAAAATGTATAAAATGTAGATAAAAACAGAATAATGTAAATACTTTTACTGTTTACATTTTTACGATCTTTTATTTAAAAATGTTATTTTTGCTATTCAGATCAGTTAATTTGAATGGTTGTTTTTTTAAGTTTTACTAAGTTTATGCTGAAATATCGCAGGGTTCAGTACTGATACCATTTCTTTTTCTTCTTCTCCTTAGCCATCTACCCGCTTTTACCATAAACCATTTTTCCCCATCCTACAAAAACCATAATAAAATAAAATACTGCTTGTTTTGTTATTCTATTCCTCGCCGATGTACCAAAACTGCTTGCTAAAGCAGTATGGTGTGGGTCCCATGTCTCCAATTTTAGATAAAATAATTTTAAAATCCTAGTTGCGCCCCTGAGTATAATCTATGTGTTTGGATATATCAAGAAATGAATAATTCAGCTTGACGAGTAAGTTCTTAAAATGTCATATTTACCATGTGTTGTCTTATCTAAGAAATAATTTGTACGTACAATGCAATTGTCTATAAAGCGCAAAATATGAATATATTAGTAGGCTTATTACCAAGACAATGGTGAAATATTACATATTTAATGTGGATTTAAGCAAAAAATTTATACAATAATCTAAAAACCGAAAAAAACTATACTTTATGCATGTCTTGCATACCATATTTTTCTACGACCGTATAAATGTCATAATTTAAATTTTCTGACTCATCCAAATCCATTAATAAATCTAGACTAATATTATTAAGGGGTAAAGTTTGTAACTTTGTTTGTTATGTAGCCGATAATCTTCGGAAATACTAAACCGATTATAACAATTCTTTCAAAATTATAAAGCTACACTATTCAGGAGTGTTATAGGCTATATTTTATTATGATTAAACAAAAAGTTCAGATAATAACGTTTAAAGAAGTGGGCACGTGTCGGCTATCTTGGATAAACTATAACTTTGTAAAGGCTAATCATCGGAAATACCAAACCGATCATAAACACTTTTTCACAATTAAAAAGCTACACTTTTGAGGAGTGCTATAAGGCAGCAGCTGTAAGCACTTTCATTTTTTGACAAATCAGTGACGTCAGTCTTACAGCAGCTCACAGCGGTTGTTAGCGGCGTCGGGAGATGTCTAACCACTGTCTAACAGGATGAAAAAGAAGGAGGGGGAAATATAGCCGAATTTGAGGTAAAAGATATTGCGCATTTTTGTTTTAAAACTGGAGTTGCAATTTTTTAGGTTATATTATTATTATTTTTTTATGTCATTTGTCATTGGCGGTAAGCGCTTTTATTTTTTCAAAGGGATATTTTTCTTATTCTTCTGTCTTACAGCTGCTAACAAGCTTGTCTAACAGCTGACGTCATTATAATATGAATCGAAAAAATAAATGAGCTCACCGCCAATGACAAATGACATTAAAATAATAATAATACTATAACCTAAATAACGATAACTCCAGTTTTAAAACAAAAATGCGCAATGTCTTCTTTTGTAGTTAAACTATTCCTTCACATGGTTTCTCACACATACTATTATTATTGTTATTAGTATGGGGGCGTCCATAAATTACGTGAGACATTTTAGGGGGAGGGAGTCGAGCAAAATCTTACCAAATCTCACGAGGGGGAAGGGGGGTCTGTGAAAATCTCACGTAATTTTTGTGTAGGTAGAAAAGAAAAGAAAAATAAATTTTGGGACAGGCCTCCCCCAGGAAAATGTGATGTATGTATTGTTGCTTTTTGCTTTTTTGGATGGAGGATCTTTTTTGCTCTTCTATATTTTTTGAAAACAAAATCAATTTCGGTTCAAGAAATTGAGAGTTTTGTATTCCCATTATAAATCTCACATGAGATAAGATAGGGGGGGTTAAAGAAAATCTCACCTAATCTCACCAAGGGGGAGGGGTCCAAAATATGGAAAAAACACCTCACGTAATTTATGGACGCCCCCTATACATTTAGTCAATTTTGTTTTACTTTTACCCTCAAATTTGGATATATTTCCCCTCTTTGTTTTTTCAACCTGTTAGACATCTCCCGCGGCCGCTAACAACCGCTGTGAGCTGCCGTAAGACTGACGTCATTAATTTGTCAAAAAATAAAAGGGGCTTACAGCTACTGTAGGCAGCTAACAAAGAAAATATCCCTCAATTCACATTATAATGACGTCAGCTGTTAGACAAGCTTGTTAGCAGCTGTAAGACAAAAGAATTAGAAAAATATCCCTTATATAAGCCTCAGTGATTCAGTGGTAGAATGTTTGCCTCCCGGGTTCGATTTTCGCCCGAAGAAAGTTTTTTTTTCAGCAAAAGAGATAAGAAAAAATAACGAATTTACTTATTTTTAGAAGATTTTTTTTTGATATTCATTTATACTAATATTATATTATAAGAAGTAAAGTTTGTAACTTTGATTGTTTGTTTGTAAGGAGTAATCTGTAGAAATACTGAACCGATCATGAAAATTTTTCCACAATCAGAAAGCTACACTATTCAGGAATGCTATGGCTATATTTTTATTATGATCGAACAGAAAGTTGAATTTTAAATCTATAATGAACCTAAATAGGTACTGGCGGAATTTATGGTAACTTGATCATTTGGTTTAGTTCATGTCGCGTTCACTGTAACATTGCATAAATTCATATTAAACTAAATTCTAGTAGGCAATAAAACAAATAACTAATTAACCGTATGAACAAAAGCGTTAAACTATTTAAAAAACTTTTTTTTTGTACCTTATGTAGTGTCCTAGAATAAAGTATTTTATTCCAATAATAACAATTAAAAAAACACCATTTTTTAACGGGAATAAAAAAATAGTCACGTCTCCCACTAAAAGTAGCTTACATAAAATTCACCACTTAATAATTAGCCGACGAAATATTAAATTAGAAATAATTTAGAGAGAATGCGTGACAGTGACATATGTCACATGGTCCTTCATTTGTTTTATAAAATGTGCTCACGTGACATAAAGGGGATGTTGATCCAAGCAGCAAGCTGACGTCATTATGGCGTTATTTGTAAGTCATTTTTGGTCATAGGACGTCATCAGACCAAAATTATGACGTCATTTTAACGTCATTTTAATGACGTGTTTTTGACGTCATTTTAATGTCATTTTTTTGTCATACTAGCTCATAAAAATCTAATGACGTCATGTTTAGAAAACCCGCCAGAAAAATTTTGTGACATTATATGATTCGTGTCAAAATCCAACCAAAATATGATATGACAGAAAAATAGGAATAGGAAAAAACTCTACCAATAGATGGCGTAATGGTCAATAAACTACTACGTTTATTCAACATCTTTGCTTTTTATCGCTTATACCGTACCGATGAGACCAAAATAGTTCGTGACCGGTCTGCGGTTGGAGTTCTCAATTAGCTTTGAAAGAAACATCTTCGGCTAGTGTGAAATTCTGCATTTCCAGGTTGGACAGTGTCCCGAGAGATGCGACCTTGCAGTGCAAGGAAATTGCAAGCAGTAAGGAGTTTTTTCTTAATTTAATTTTCAAATAAAATATCGTACCATTTAAGCTTTTAAAAAGACAAGTATACGAGTCAATTTTTCGTCATCTTAAAGACGTCATTAACGGGACGTCTTTTGTCTGTGACTTATGGTGGGTTTATAAAAAAAATTTAGCATTTAATTTAACATTTAACATTTAGCATTTAGTATTTAACAAAAGTTCGGCTTATGGTGATTCATGTAGACGTTCATAAAACTCATTTAACATTTAGGATTTAACATTTATCATTTAAGAGTTGGCCAACTTTTATCTTCTTAAATTAAATGCTAAATGAAAATTCGACTGCGCATGTCAAAACCTGTCAAATGTCGGAATGTTTTCTGTAATCTCATAATTTGATATATTTTGGTTTTATTATTGTTTTGATCTGCGCTAAGTTAAAGATGGACTCGCCAAATTGTGAAATTAATAAAGTTTTTGTAGATTAGATTAGATTAGATTAGATTAGGAGGTGGATTGCATATCCTCTAACACTGCAACCTGCTCAGGTTTATTGTGTGTCCTCCGTCCATAGGTTAGAGCACGCTATCCAAGCCGGTCTGTTTAATCAGACTCCACAAGCTTGAAACTGGCCCCTTGGTATATCTTGCCGCTTTAGGTTTTTCTTCACCCAGCCTTGCAAACCGCAGACGACAAAGGGCTTCGCAGTAGCACCATACGTGTTCTGCGGTTTCTTCCTCCTCCTGGCAGAACCTACATAGGTTTTCTTCTGCCAGGTCCATAGTTTCCAGGTGTTTATTCAGTCTGCAGTGACCTGTCAGTTGACCCACTATTATTCTTACTGCCTTCCGGTTATAATTCAGAAGGTCTTTTTGTAAATTCTGGCGAGTAAGCCTTGATGAACACTTTCGCCTGACGCTGTCCTGGTGTTCTCCTCCACCAGTCTTGTGATTCCCTCATAATCCATGATCTAATGGATGACCTTACCTGGCATGATGGAATACCACAGTAGGGCTCAGGACCTACCATTGTCCTACCAGCCCCCTCCTTTGCCAATTTATCAGCTTCTTCATTGCCTTCGTGTCCTGGTACCCAGGCAATGGTTAGCTTGTTGGACGCACCCACCTCTTCCAGGGCAATTACGCAGTCCCGCACCAGCTTGGAGCTGATTTTGCATGAACTGAGTGCCCTGATGGCTGCCTGGCTGTCCGAATAGATTACTATGGTTTTATCCTCATAGCTCCTTCTGATGATTTCCCTAGCGCATTGTTCTATGGCTACAATTTCAGCCTGGAACACAGTAGGGTGTTGTCCGAGACCCAAGTTTATTTTCGTCCTTGGTTTGTCCCCATATATACCTGCTCCAACTCCTTGGTCTGTTTTGGAGCCGTCTGTATACCAGATTAGGTCGGCTTTAATGGGAGGCCCTGCCACCCAGTCCTTTCTGTCTGGTATTAAAGTTTTTTAATGGGATCAATGTTATTACTGACAAGCAAGCGGCTGTCTTCTGTCAAAAAGTCAAATATCATTACAATGCGCATGAGCAAACATCTAATTTTAATACTTTTATGAACAGTGTCTAAATTACTAAATGCTAAATCTTAAATGTTAAATGTAAAATGTTAAATGATAAATGCTAAATTTTTTTTATAAACTCACCATTTGGAATGTCAATTTAACGTCATTTTGTCGTCGTCTTATGACGTTTTTTCTGACCGAATGTGACCAAAAATTACTAAAAAGAGACGTCAATAAGACGTCAGCTAGCTGCGTGGGGCCTTGAAACATAAACAGCAAAACTTGAAGATTTAAGATTTTGACTGACGACTATACATCCATGTTTATAAACATAAATATTTATAAACTTTAGGAGTAATGACCGCCCTTGAAAATGAGTTGCAAAAAACATTGTAATTAGATACATTACCATAATCAGATAAAGTGAAACTCATTTAACTAAACAAAGTATAAACAATCTTGATAGCGCTAAAATAGTACCTTGCCGGTTGTTTCGTTGTTCGTTGTAGGTAAATGGGTTATATTAAAATATTAGCTTCGCACGCTCAGAGCATGAAAGATTTTCCTTAGGGTAAAATAGTTATTTTTGTACCAATGGCGTAAAATAGCACTTTTAAGCCCGCAGCTTAAAGTTGTTGCCCGAGCTGCGCGAGGGCAACAATCAGCTGTGGGCGTAAAAGTGCTTTACGCCAGAGGGGCAAACCATATTTTTATACGACTGAAATTAATATACACGCATTCTCTGTAGTTAGGAGAAAATTTCCCAGGTTTTAAGGTTTAAAATTATAATCAGTATACTTTTAACATATGTTTAATTAAATAAATTGTTGTTTTACAAAAAAATGGACATTATTTAATTTTATTTATGTTTTACCCATCTATTATTGATCTGTAATACCTTAGAAACGGAATATGTTATGGTAGCAATAATACCTGCTATCACACCTAGCGGGCATTATGATAATGCCCGCTTATAATGCCCTAATGCGCTAATATGGAAATTTTATTGCTTATCCAATGTTATTTCTCTCACAATAAAGATCAAGTTTATACAAACATATGTATTAAAATAAAATCAATAACTTACCAGTTCCTGAAAATATGCCATTAAAACGGTTTCGGTTATTTGAAGAATTGCGTTCGCATCTTTCTAAATATCAAATATGCCATACTCCCGATCATACTGTTTCCTTGATTTAACTGGCAAAAGATTTTCGGTCGCTTTTATGGCCTTTTCTCTTATATTTTGTGAAATTTCTTCCATTTTGAGCAAATCGTTAAATAAAAAATGCCAACTGACTAACTGATAGAAACATCAAAGTCAAACTTAACACCAGTCATTATCTACTTACGTGTACAGATACAGGTGCAACTTATTTTTTATATTGCGAATAAATAATGTAATTAGTCATTGAAAAACTCTTTTTGGGTAAAACATAAAGCATTGTATGCACCACGGGCTTTACTGGACAATAATGCCCATCAGGTCGAAATCTAGCCCTCGGGCTATTTCGACCTTCAGGGCATTATAGTCCTAGTAACGCCCTTGATACATAAATAGCTATTAGTAACAAAGGTACTTGCTTAACCTAAAAATCAGCCATAATTGACGTATTGCTGTTTTTAGTGCAATTAGGTAAATATGTGTCTAAAATAAACTAAATAGCTGACATAACCATTAGTACTATTAATAATGAAAGGTAATTAATTAGATGTGTTTATAATATTTGTCACGCTGACAGTGACACAATTATTTATAAATAATAGGAACCAAAATAATATAGTAGGAGCGCTAGTGAACCCTTTGAGTAACTTTAGGCCTGTAAGGCTGGAAATTTGTATAGTGATGAGTCATAGCATGCTAAGTACGAAAATCATCACCTGGCAGGCATCAGCCATGCACATCATTACCCTGTATATTTTTAAAGTTTAAAAAAATAATAAAAAATAAAAGCTTAGAACTGTAAGCTTGAAATTTTTCTAGGGTTTAGTTCATTCATAGTAAGGTTTGAAAAAAAAATTGACAGGCGTTTTCGAGGAGCACAAGTACTTGCCAGGCGAACTGAAAGGTGTGGCTGATTTGAATGGCCATATTTCCAAAACTTATAAAGTTAGTTTTACCTAATGTGGTATTTTCTTAAAACTCTTTTTAAGATCTTTTAATGGTAATATAATATACAGGGTGGCTCATTAGAAAATATATTTTTTTCACCCTGTATAATATCACTAGTATCACCGTTAAAAAGATATTTAAAAACACTTTTAGAAAACACCACTTAAGTACATCTAACCTTATTAGTTTTGAAAATATGGCGATCCCAATCATACTCACCTTACAGTTCGCCTGGCAGGTACTTGTGCTCATCGAAATCGCCTGTCAATTTTTATTTTTCAAACCTTACTATGAATGAACTAAATCCAAGAAAATTTTTATATTTCTTGTTATTTTTTAAACTCTCAAAAATATACAGGGTGATGATGTGCACGGCTGATGCCTACCAGGTGATGATTATCGTACTTAGCATGCTATGACTCATTACTATACAAATTTCCAGCCTTACAGGTATAACGTTACTTAAAGGATTCACTAGCTCTGGGACTATTATTTTCTTTTCTCACTTTTAATCGTTAATGAGTCAGAGTCAAAATGTGGTAAAATATACAAGGTGTTCTATTAAATAAATATCACCTCTCAATTTTTTTAACCTATTGATGTACATTTGTTTATTTTGTCATGCTTAAAACACAGTGGCGTAGCTAGGTCACCAGGGGCCCTGGGGCAAAAAACTAAAGTAAGGCGCAAAAAATAAAAAAAAATAAAAAGGTCGTTATGTCATAAAAACAACTTTAATTAAAAAAATTAAATACAGACCGCCCCAAAATATTTTGAGAGCAGAAAAAAAGCCCTTACCTTCATTCTTCACCGCATTTGTTCTCAGTATTTCAGTACTAAGCCAAGGGGCTCCTTTGCGCTTAGGGGCCGGGGGCACAGGCCCATAGTAGTTACGCCACTGTTAAAAGATAATACATAATAAACTATGAAACTTTGATAACGTATGTCCTAAAAGTTTTGGCACACAATATTTATCGGTTTTTAATGAAGAAATTTATTTAAACACTAACTAGTTATCATAAATTACAACTCAATACTTAACTAAACTATACTATCGAATTATGTGGAGTGGCCCATTCTGCTCTACCAGACGCAAATTTCTTCGAATGTCTCTCATGAGGTCCTGGACGGAATTAAGTTCAATTTCTCTTAAATTTCTCGTAAATTCGCCGTCTTAATTGTTCCTCATCTTGTGCTTCCCAGCCTCCATAATAAACCTTTCTAGACAGTACAGCCCAAAAATCCTCTATTGGGCGAGCCTGCGGCAAGTTTGGAGGATTATCGTTTTTGGGAACAAAAGGTATGGGGTGTTGTCGAAGCCAGTTTTGGGTATCTCTTGAGTAATGGCATGATGCTGGGTCTGGCCAAAACATGATATCGTCATTAGCATGATGTTCGCGGACAAACTGAAGCAATTTGGAGAGGCAGTTATCAATATAGCTCAGACTATTCAAAGCTTCACCCTCACTCTTCCCACAAGAGGTCGGGATACACCCCTGTTAGAAATTGCGCACCAGACAAGGATTTTATCTGCAAATTTCGCTTTATGTTTGTATCTAACATTGTCAGGGCATTCCTCTACGTTGTCCTTATAAAATCCATCGTTTCCCTTCATTTCAGAATTACTCAAAGTAAAATACTTTTCGTCATCTAAAATAATGATTTTTCATTGGCAAAATGTACCCGCCTTAGTTGACGACAACATCTTGGTATACGAAGAAGCTGCGCTTGAGAGTATTTGGGGCACTTACGTCTCTTTCGATATTTAAGACCATTCCTCCTCAATTCCAACGATATCGTACTCTTAGAAGATCTGTATTGCCTAGCCAGTCTCCTCGTTGACATTCCAATCTGGTTTTTGCTCTTCTCACCAATCTCTCTGACCTCTGTGCGGTAAATGCACGTGGTCTTCCACTTTTGGAAGATTCAGACATGGTATTCCCCGCTCGCACTCCGCTATTGTTGTATAAATGGTTCTGCGTGACATGTTTTCATTCTGGAATATTTGACAGATTTCAGCTTTGGGTATCCGCCCAACTAACTACGACATCTTAAAAGCTTCAAAATAAATAAATCTCAACTGACAGTAAATAAAGTAAATAATCTTTTGTTTTCAAAGGCAACTTGATATTATTTTGTTTTTGTTAAAATTAAAGACAATAAGTTTTATGCCAAAACTTTTAGGACATACGTTACAGAAGTTTTCCCTTATTATCTTTTTTAATTATCTTTGAGTGTGAATAACAAAATATGTGTAAATGAAAACCCTGTATAAAAATTGCTGCTAACTTATCTATGTTTAGTAATAATTCCTAAAGAGTCGCACAAATTTTTTTAGTAAGGTTTTTGTTGTGTTAAACAGTACATAATTTGTATGTGGATAATAAATTTCTTTATTGCTAAAACAAATTATTATATAACATTAAGTAACTATCAATTTACTTAGCACTTGAAGGATAGCTTTTTCGCATTTAAAATGAAAGATTCGCTGCATGCACACCACAGATGTGTCTAGAGAAACATTTTTTATTATTTAATTTGTTTTGGTCTAATAATTCTTTATGTTGATTTAGCAATAATTGTCTGCATAAATCAAAAATACAAAATAGAATTACAAAATTATTTTTTTAATATGATAGGTTTTAAAACTGCATTAACTTGGCGATAGCTCAAAAGTGGCCACCTACAATGCCTGATATAGGTTCATTGGGAAATAAAAGTAAAAAACCAAAAATAACGAAAAAATTAAGTTTTGGTTACGAGACCGTGGAAAGGTAGTTTGTTAAGATTCATTCATTCATGGATTCTTCTCAGGCCTAGTCTAAACATTGAAGAATTTTTCCAATATCTCACAAATAACTAAAAAAGTGATATAGGTTTCTAGTTACAAGGAAGGGTTTTTCCCATTTCTTTCTTGACAATAGAGAAATGCTTGGGTCATAGGAAATTTAAGAGGATATAAATATAAATAAGTGCCATTTAGCCTAGATAATTTTGGGGGTAAAGAAAAATAATAGGCTTAGAAGTAAAAAAGAATAGGTGCAATGTTTTGAGTTATGTGGTTGGTAAAAAAATAAAAGATGCCCTTTGCCACCATTTAAAAAGTCTTTGATATCTGCAATAGTGTTCTTCGGTGCTAGATAGTTTTTAGGAATTGGATTTGAATTTTTAAAAGTCTGGCTTTTGCAGGATTTAGAAAACCAAGGTTTACTAGTTTGACTTTGTTATTTATGTACATAATTCATTGCAATATTTTTCTCGTCTGTTTCGTTGGGGTTGTTAACTTTTAAAAATACTGAAAAAATTTCTAAAACACTTAATTAACTAAAGAATTGTTATACTGATAATAAACCTTATAATAGTATTAAAAAAAACTAATTTAAAACAAAAAAATTCCATAATGCTCTAAAAATAAGTAAATTTTATTTTTTTTCTTCTAAACAAGACACAAAAACATAAAAGTTGTAAAAACACATAAAATTACTAACCTTTAGACAGTCAGTGGCGGCGCGTCAGAGGAGGCAAGGGAGGCTTAGCCACCCCATAAATGCGGCAATACACAAATTTTCTTTGCTTTTATGCAACTACTACAGAGCCAACAATGAGACGAACAACTAAATGTAAATAAATTATCCTAGAGAGAGATAGCTGCTGGGCCTTCCTTGTCTGTCTTCAAGGAAGGTAAACGCAGATGGCGCGTGAGTCGACTTTATCGTTTGCCCGCCAAATTCAAATTATATAGCTGTGCTATTTTTGCCCTTAACGTTAGGTACTTGTTTTTGTTTCCTATTAATATAAAATATTGGGGTTTAGTTCAATAATTACACACATCTTATTAAAAATGTCATTTATTTGGTTTTCATAGAGATTTTTTCTTACAGATAACCATGTCAATATTACCTTATATTATCTGTAGAAAAGCGTTACCTGCATTTTAGATTGATATAATTATTATTTAATTTATTAAATAATGTATAAAAATTACTAATACAATAACATAGACAGGGTGATCAAACTTAAGCCGGCAGTATTGCTAACTTCTTATTATGGAAGATAAAAGTCGGTTAAATTAGTAAAGTTAGTATTTTTCCGCTTATTAACGTGCTGCCAACATAAAAACAACAGAACATCGAGTTTTTGATTAAAGATATTGCACAAAATGTTTAGCTGCTGCTAGAAATTTAATATATACCCTGTGATCACTAATAAAAGTCAATATTCAAAGTCCAGTTAAAGGTAAAAACCACGAAACACACAATAAATCACAGAAAATGTAAACTAACTGTCCAAACAAATCGGCCAAAATATCAAACACAAATATCGAATAACATTTCGGCGTGACTGCCTGCGGCAACGTTGTCAAGTTAAAAATATTCGATTTATGGTATATTTTCTTTCTCTTAATTAGATGTGAGCCAAAAAAGGACATTAAAGTTTACATGCAGAAATTGTAAACAACTTGGCAATCAGGGCAAAGCGATGATTGCTCCATCTACGATAGCCTGCCATGATGAAAGACAAAGACATATTTATTGGAACTTGCGTTAAACCAGAAAGAGATAAATACAATGGGCAAATTGTTAGGACCAGTTACTCGTCTCATTGTTGTCTCTGACTACTACGTATTTTGCTTTAAATAGGTGCGATACCTCAAAAAATTACCGGATTGTTCTGTATTTATATAGTCTTTATGACTTTAGCCTCCCTGTTCTCCAATACACGAGCCGCCACTGGCGTACGGTTTTTTGTGTTCGAAATATTATTAAATGTAATTAGGTAAGTTATAAATTACCCCTTTAATGACATAAATAACATTGCCAAATTAAAACACATTGGGTAAAGGATATTTAAGGTATTTAAAAAGCAATTTTTGTTTCAACACCCTGTATCTAGAGAACAAGGAATTTGCGGACCCACTCTTATATAAACATTATTTTTATATTTTCAATAGTTACCCCTAAATTTTTTTAAAACATGCTGTAACACCCTGTAGATTATATTTTTGACATAGATGACTCTTAATTCTCTGCTTTGGTAAATACCTTTACTTCCTAAGTGCCGTAGCTGGGTCACAAATTATCAGAATACCCAGATGCGAAACTAAGCGTGTTCGTTGAAATCTCTCACCACTATCGTCCCTCCCACTGCGTGGTGGATATACACCCCACGATTTAGTACGTGACCTAATGCTTATCTAGGTGTCAGTTAGTCCCATACTTTTGTTGGTATAGAACGTGAGCATAAGTTAGTTAATTGTGTTTAGTTGTTTGTGAACTTTTATGTTTTTATTATTAAAGTGTTAGTATAGTGTCTTGTTAAATTTTTTTACCGTTTAATATGGGATATAAATATGTGTATATTTATTCTGTTCCTCCATCACCGGGAGCGGATCACTTTTTAGATTCCCAAAGGATCACTATTATTTTAAGACTATTTAACATAAATACAAAGCTTTTACAAATTACTTAGATTATGTTACTAAAGTTATTGATATTAATCAGTATGTGCCTAAACAGAGAAAATATTTTTTAATTTATAGCCGCACTGCCATTTAAAAGGCTATATTTCAAATTTAAAAAATGAGGTGTTTTTTCAGTATTTAAAAAAAAACAAATCAATTAGGTTTGGGTATTACCATAGAGTAAGGAAATTATAAGAGTTATCATGGAATAGCCGATTTAAGGACAGGTCATGCGAAAAACTCCCAATATAATTTTATTCGTTTCTCGTTGAAATACCGCCAGTTAGTCATTTCAGTAAGCTTACGTGTCTCTCCCACCGCTGATGTTACACGAGGCGAGGCTTCGACCGACGCATTTAAAGTGTAAACTGGAAAAACGACAAGCCTGCCGCCAAGCCTGCCGCAAAGCGGTACGAAAATTTTAGCATGCCATGGTTTCTCTTATCCGTAGGTATGTTACTTTTATGGTATTACTAAGTTATTACTAAGGTAACTCAAGGCATTGCTTTAAAAGATTGCGTCAAGGTTTCTTTGGAAACTTGTGTTACTCGGCTTTCAATTATTCTGTTTCAATCCCAGTTACACAAAACTTTTTAATACACAATTAAGCTAAAAAACGAAAAACCATTAATTAATTTTATAAGCAGTTTTTAGGCAAGGTTTTTTTTTAAATTGCTTTTTGTTAAACATTCTAAACCCCTATTAGTTTAATCGTTTTTAAAAATGTGTACGTGCAACCAGGTATAGACATTTTATTACCAGGTTGATCCAAACGTGACATCTACTAACAATATTTTACCGTTCAAAGAATGGGTAAAATTTTTAGTTTGTAAATTCCCAATTAAAGTATTATTCTTTTGTTCCGTTTTCCACACATAAAAAAAGCTGCATAATCAGCTACTATAAAAGTCTATCTCTCCTTAACGCCTTGGTGCGGTTTAATCTTTTACAAATTTAAAATATTACGATCCATACATTGGTGCAGATGTTCCATTTATTTTTTTAAGGTCATAGAAACAAGTAAGCGTTATTTGCCGCACTTTCGCATCTGTATATTCTGATAATTTGTGGCTGGGTTGAGTTAGTTCTGTAAGAACTTAGAGAACTAATAAATTTACGAAAGATAAAAGTTCTAGTCTGTTAGCTTTTTAGCGATACAATCATAATTATCTCTTTTAACTTTCAAACAACCATAATTATGAAAATTAGTAAAATAAACAATTCTTGGATTGTGACAATTTTTTATTGTATATACATTGTCGTTATAAGTCAATGTAAGTGCAACATGTACATAATATGTTTTAATTACTCATAACGAAGAGATATTAAGTAATGTAGCGCGTACCGTAACAGACAGTTGGTACCTATATAGATTTTAAGTATATATCATTAGCGTAGTTGAGTTGTGAATGGAAAAAGTGACATAATCCAACATACTCTATTTCTTTTTTTTTTCTTTTTTTATCTTTAAACAAACCACAAAGACTAAAAGCCTAAATACTAACGTAACGTGGGTATCTTAAGCGAGGTAAGACGGAGTTTGTTGACACGCGACTTAAATACTTGAAGATTTGAGGGGAAGGAAAGACCTCCGCGGGCAGCAGGTTTCACATTCTAGAAACTCTAGGGATAAAAGAACGAACAAAGTGGGAAGTTCGGGGCTGTCCTGTTAGACCGTATAGGGATGCATACACGAGGAACCACGAGTTTCTCTGTTGGGAACCGTGAACGAAGAAACTGTACTGGACAATGCTTCAGAGCAGAAACCATGAAAGTACCAATAAAAAAGCAATAGAGCCCCCACAGCCCGACGATGGGCAAGAGAGGGAAGCTTTTCTGTAAGTGAAGGATCAATAATGAGATGAATAGCCCTTCTTTGAATAGAATCCAGAATGCTTAGGGTTGTGGGGACGCCATGCCCCAGATATGAGAACAATACTCCAAGAGAGGTCGGATTTGGGACACATATAAAGTGTATGAATTAGAAGGGGAAAAATACTTTTTGGCTCGAAAGAGAAATCCAAGCTTTTTGAAGCTGCCGTGGCTATAAATACAATGTGTTTTTGCCAGTTAAGGTAACTTTCAAATGTGACGCCCACAAGATTAAAGGTGTCCTTGTTATGTAAAACTTGGCCGCTCATAAGTAGAGGATGAGTATTTGATGACTCTTTTCGCGACCAGGAACATGATTGTGTTTTGGATGCATTAAAGTGGACGAGATCTTTGGCGCCCCAATCCAATACTAAATTAAGATCCTGCGAAAGAGATATCTGCATCGCTCTGCGTTTGTTTTCCAAATCAGGTTTTATAAAACTTTGTAAATAAAACTTATCAGGACAAAACTACAAAAATATATCCAAAAAGACCCCGCGAAAATCAAATGGGAAATGGGTTTCTGTCAAACTTTTTGAAACCTCTTGATTTAGATGTTTCTTGGTTAAATTTCACACTATAATAAAAGCATAAATTGTTTTTGTGTTATTACAACCTTAATCTCACTTCTGGTTTAGCCGGAAGTACCTAAAAATTTCTTATTTTAAAGACGAGTGCTTGACTTAAATTTTATGATTAATTTCTAATTTGTAAAAGATATATATAATAAAAAAACAAAAATAAAAATGAAAACGTTGACTCGTATCTCGTAAACGATCATCTTTTTAACTAAGTTTTATTGTGTTATATCAAGATATTTTGAGACAAGGAGTTTGTGGTACCATTCCATACAGACCTTTTAGAAATACCCTGTATTTCTAGGTGATGGAAGGGGAGCGGGGGCGGGCGGACCAAAATATCAACTTTGTTTCGCAAATTTTAAAATTAAAAATGTCTTTACCGAAGTGCTTCCGTTTAGGCCACCCATAGTGTCAAGTTACGTATGTTTATTTTTATATTATTAATTAGTCCTCCTATGTCTTACTTTTAAGAAAAAAAGATATTTCTTGGACCTCCCCTGCTCATTTAGGTAATCGTATTTAACACCTATAAAACAACGTTTTTATTATTAAAGAAAAGTCCTTACAAGAAAGAAACTTTAAAATTTAAACTTTTCCTTTTTTTACCAGCTTTGTCAATCACAAATCTCTTGGCCTACGTATGATTTATGCATATTCACACTTAACAGGTACTACATTTTCCCACAATACGAAATAGCAAGCGATTTTATTCGTATTAGCACTGTGTCGAAAAAACTTTTATTTTCTGTAATTAAACATATATTATTATTGCGCGAAGAGGGGAGGGGTGCACACGCATACACACTGTACCGTGGAAAGTAATATGGTACCATTGGGCTTATAATTTAGGCGTATATATACCGCCTTCTCAGTATGCTAAACTAGCAGTCGTTCTTTAGTTGGTTTAGCAAAAATGAATCTCCAAGTAAGTGCATTAGTGCAGTACCGTACTTTACATTCAGCGTATACAGGGGGTATATAAATAAAAACTTATTTATTAATACTAAATAGAAAAAATTGCTTTTTAATGTTTCAAAAATTATTAGAGCATTACTCTACAATTGTTTCGCCTTTCTAGGGCTTCATCAAGAGTACTTCGTATACTAAATTTAAAAAGAGAAATATTTACAAACAGAACCATTTAACACGTTTTTCCCAAAAGGTCTATAAAATATTATTAGGGGTTTTATTATGCGGCCCAGATGTGGTAATAAATTTATTTATAATTGGCATATCTGCGAAATTTATTTGATCATTGGTAGAAAGAGTTGTATTGTCTATAAGTGATTTTTAATTTCTAGTTGTTCATATAAATTTAATTTTTTACCTTTGTTTTCTCTATGGAGTAGTTTAACATTATTAAGATCTATAAAGTGGTTTTGTTCTATACAATGTGTTGTATTCCTGCATTACAGTCTGCGCAATTAACTTTATAAACCTCTGACATATCTAATTTTTCTGTCTGTCTGATATGTCAGGGTTTATAAAGTTAATTGCGCAGACTGTAATGTGGAATATATTGGTCAAAGTGGAAGGAGCATAAAAACAGAATAAAAGAACACAAAACATCAATTTTAAATGGTTTAAAAACACAGGCATTTCAACACATTGTATAGAACAAAACCACTTTATAGATCTTAATAATGTTAAACTACTCCATAGAGAAAACAAAGGTAAAAAATTAAATTTATATGAACAACTAGAAATTAAAAATCACTTATAGACAATACAACTCTTTCTACCAATGATCAAATAAATTTCGCAGATATGCCAATTATAAATAAATTTATTACCACATCTGGGCCGCATAATAAAACCCCTAATAATATTTTATAGACCTTTTTGGGAAAACGTGTTAAATGGTTCTGTTTGTAAATATTTCTCTTTTTAAATTTAGTATACGAAGTACTCTTGATGAAGCCCTAGAAAGGCGAAACAATTGTAGAGTAATGCTCTAATAATTTTTGAAACATTAAAAAGCAATTTTTTCTATTTAGTATTAATATTTAAAAAATGTTTCACAAGAAACCAACTGCGGATACAATTCAGTGTATTAAAAACTTATTTTTAAACTAGACATTTTTTCAGTTACGTTCAGAAGTGGTATAAGGACATTAATTTTGGTTTATCTACTAGGTGAGCTATGGGCCCACACCTAAAATATACCAGATACTAAAGGGCCTAAGGGGAACACTTTTGTAAAAAAATATTTTAAAATTTGTGAAAAATGTTGACTGTTTTAGTTCAGTTAGCCCTCTCCCTTCAATGGAAAAAGTTTTACAGGCAGTTTTTTTGTATTTTTTCCGTTATCTAAATCAAATTTTCCTACGACCACATGTGAAAATAGTAAATAGCACACTGTTTTCATGCATAGAAAAATGCCTTATATCACACTAGTGTTGCAAAGTACTTTACAACACTAGTGTTGCAAAGTATAATATAAAGCTGTCATCGCTGTCATTGTTATTTAAAATAAATTTGGAGTTATCAGGCTGTTAATGGATTTACATTGAAAAAGCCATGCAATATTTTTTTATGAGGACCTTTTTAATTCTTAAATGATAAAAAAGCGACTAGGTAGGTGATTTTTGATATAAAAATATTGTTAAACAGTATAATATATCGCAGTAAGGAAAAGTATATATCACCCTAGTGATGCAAAGTTTTCAATTGTTTTCTTATTTTTTCCGTGAAGACAAACAACTTTTATTGTTTTTTTGGTGAATAACTTGTGGTCGTAGGAAAAATAGTGTACATTACTTGTGTGAAAATCACTTTCTTACACGCGTGGGTTTGTCGCACTCGGCTGACGCCTCGTGCAACAATATTCCCACTGGTGTGAAATAAGTCATTTTCCACCCTTGTAATGTAATATACTATTTATCAACAAATCCCAAATTTGCTGCTGCTTATTTTATGCGAAATATCTTATGGATCCCTTGTCTCAGTTTTTAGATAAAATAATTTAAAAATTTTAATTGCCCGCAGAATATAGTAGCTTTTTTATACTAATTTATAAAATTAAAAAAAAATACTTGTTAAAAATTGGTGACTTTTAAAAATACAAAAGATTAAATTTAATATGTTGAAATTAAAAAAAAACTCCTTTTTTAACTTTATTTAAAACTTTTGTTTCTCAGCCTGAGTTTACAATTCTTAAATTCAGTAGGCTAGTTCCAAAGTGTACAATCTCAAATATAACCGCATTTAAAAAAGAAAAAAGAACCAATGAATTAAATCTAATACATTTTTTAAGTGTGAATCTTTTATTATAGATGTAGCCATAGCTTAAAAGCCAAAGTAATTAAATTTAGCGCAGAAATATACGACCATTGGGACACTTATCTCATTTGTCAGTTAGGTAACCTTAATTTTTTTTTTCATTAACAGTACTATGTAATAACTTACGAGCTTCCTAAATATTTTATTTTAAACAATAGATTCCTCCAATTATAAAAAAATGCAGATATTTTCGGTAATGTTCTAGAAACCTGCAGCAGCTCGATTTTGACGAAATTTGGTATACGGTGGATTTTGGGCGCTGATCACGAATCTGAAAGAATTTTTTGGCGGAAACGTTTCGTTCTTGAGATACTCACCATCAGACTTGAAATTTAAACTAATCCTATTTTTACAATATTCCCCCTTCTTTTTGCACACAATTCTTGATTTAAAGCAAAGTGGCACACAATATTTGATTTTCACCTTTTAAAACCCCGTTTTTTTACGTATTTTACATTATTTTTGCATTAAATTGTATAGCTATACTTTGACTTATTTTAATCCCAGTGTGCCATGAAGCCCTATGTGTATGTATGGTTGCCGCATTATCAAAGAAAAGCAACGCAATTTAATGCAAAAATAATGTAAAAAAACGTAGAAAAACGGGGTTTTAAAAGGTGAAAATCAAATATTGTGTGACACTTTAGCTTTAAATCAAGAATTGTGTGCAAAAAGAAGGGGGAATATAGTGAAAATATGCTTAGTTCAAATTTGAACTTTGATGATGAATATCTCGAGAACGAAATGTTTCCGCCAAAAAAATCTTTCAGATTCGTGATCAGCGCCCCAAAAAACCCCGTATACCAAATTTCGTTGAAATCGGAGTTGCCGCAGGATTTCTAGAAAATTACCATATTTTCTTGAGATTTGTAATTTTCCTGATTAAAGGAGGTGCGTAAAGATCAGCCATTTGTCGCCCATCTAAGTCACGAAAACGGAAAGTTCTTATCAAAATTAATTTATTGTATCTACAAGAAGCTTAAGTATTGGTCCTCACATTTTTTCCAAGTGGTATAAATAAATGAATTAGTAAGCCACATAAAATGGCCATCAAATTCGCTATACTTGTTAAAATTTTAATATTTTGAGTGACTTTTATAATTTTCTAATTAAAAAAGTGTGTCAAGCATTTGACGCACCAAAGGCAATAAATGCTGCTTAGAAGCCTATTCACTGTAGTGTCCGAAAAATACTTAAAATACAAAAATTTCAACAAATATACCAGGTTTGACGACCATTTAATGTGATTTGTTATTTATTTTTTAAACAACTTCTAAAAACATTATAAAGACCGATACCTAAACTTCCTATAGATATAATAAATCATTGTGATAAGAACTTTTAATTTTTCGTGACTATGATGGGCAAAAAATGGCTGATCTTTACCCACCCCCCCTTAATAAAATTCATGAAAAAAAAAATACAAATTCTGAATTCGCTTTAACAACGTCAATTTTCTCTGAGGAAAGGAGCTTCTCCATATTTTTTTGCAAATCATCAAATATACAATTTCTTTACCAAAGTGTTCGTTTTTAACGCCAATAGTATTTAATACATAATTGGTGTGGATCCCATATCTCAGTTTTTAGATAAAATAATTTTAAAATCCTAATTGCCCGCCACTGGGCATGAAAAAAACTGGAAAAAGTCGTTCATTTTTCTCAAAGAGATCTCTTAATATGATAAGTAAAAGTATAAGACAAACTTGAAGTCTGGGTCTCAGTCAAATAACATATATTTTTCAGACAAACGTTACACGTGTTTTCGTCCTCTCGAGCAAACCTACAATATTGTAGGTCTGATGATGCTCGGGAGGACGAACCACGTGTAACGTTTGTCTAAAAATATATGTTGTTTGACTGACACCCAGACTTCGAGTTTGTCTTATACTTTTACTTATGAAAAAACTGTTTTGAGCAAATCAAAATGTTATTACTTATGCAAGTTTTAACTCATTATTGTTTTAAGGTGTTATATCGAAATTAAAATATTTTAAAAACTGCTGTTTTAATACTTTTTAAAATAGAACAATGTATCCTGGTCATTGCTCTTTTCTTTTCTTAATTTAAAATTTGGGTTTTTAGTGGTCAGCATAGCATTACATTTTTGTATTTACTTGACTGTTAATTAAAAAAAAATAAAAAATAAAGTGCATTTGATGATCATAAAAAAAGTAAAAGAAAAGAAAATATTTAATATAAAGATGGTACAAAATAAAAATCCTTTAAAATTAAATAATACTATTTCAAAGTATGGTCTTAAAGAATCTATATTTTCTGGGACCATATCAGATTAACAAGAGATCTTATAAATAAATAAATTTAAAGTTTATATTTGCCTTTATTGTTTTGTAAAATCAATTCAATAGTAAAAAGCAAAATTTTCTCTACTCAAAAAACAAATTTGCTCCCTTTGATACAAATCTTAGCATAAAATTGTTTTGTTCTTTTACGTTTTTAAATACCAAATTGTGTTATATGCTTTTATACTAATTTATTAAAAAAATAAAATAATACTAGTAAAAATTGCTGACTGTAAAAAATACAAAATATTAAAAAAAATATCTAAATGTATTTTTCTAATTTATTGAAATAAAACAACCCTTTTTTTAACATTATTTAAAATTTTGCTTCTCAACCTAAGTTTACAATACTTAAATTCAGTAGGCTAGGTCTCAATAGTTGTACAATCCTAAATATTACTGCATTTAAAAAAAGAATAACGAAAAAAAAAACAATAAATAAAATCCTAATACATTTTTTTTAAGTGTGAATCTTTTATTATAGATGTAGTCATAGCTTAAAAACTTAATTATTTAAATTTAGCGCAGAAAAATACGTCCATTGGGACACTTATCTCATTTTTCAGTTAGGTAACCTGTAAATATATATGTATATATATATATATATATATATATATATATATATATATATATATATATATATATATATATATATATATATATATACAGGAGTGTTCATTTAAAAACTTTCCACTCAAGAGTTATCTTCGAGAACGAGACAGATTTGAGAAAATCGCCAGAAATACGTCAAGATATTTATTGAAGGGGAACGTTTTTACAAAGAATTGGACGAGAAGCGCCCCTTTAACCTTTAACCCCTTAACCACCGGGGCCACCACCCCCAAAATTCTTAAATGAGAAGGCGGGTCAGGTGATACATCATTTTAAAGCTCCTGACAAGTTGCTTTATAACCCTAGAATATGAAGTCAATATCTTCACCTATTACAAAATGGCGGTACTTTAAGGGGGGCTAAGGTCAAATCGTTACAAAAAAAGCCATGTTTTCGTGATTTTTTTCTGACGACACAGTTCAAATTTATTTACTCAACCAATGCGTACATTAAAGTATGACATTCGAAGAATGTTTCATCAAATTTTACAAAAAATATTAAAAAATACGGCAATGGCAGCAATTGTTCTGGACGTGTCTCGAAAAAAGTTGAATTGCGGTGCCCCTCATAACTTGGTGCTGGATCATCCGAAATCAAAAATCAAAGTTCATTCGTTAGATAATAGTTTCCCCAGGTAACGCTGTCGAGTTTTTTGTTTCAAATTTTTTCACTTTTAGAACACTTTGAAGTGAAAAACACAATTTTGTAGGGAAAAAATCGGCTAATTTGTTATTGCAAAATCAAAATTATGAAAAAAAAACTCGACAGCGTTACCTCGTAAATGATGTACAGAAATAGTGTTTAAAATTTCAAAATGATCGGTGCAGTAGTTTTGGAGTTATCAGGGCAACTGACTTTGAAAACGTGAGTTGTGAATTGAATACCTTACCCCCTTAAACCAATGCGCTTAAAAAAACTCGACAGCGTTACCTCGTAAATGATGTACAGAAATAGTGTTTAAAATTTCAAAAGGATCGGTGCAGTAGTTTTGGAGTTATCAGGGGCAACTGACTTTGAAAACGTGAGTTGAAATTAAATACCTTAGCCCCCCTAAAATTACCTGTTTCGGATGGTCATATTTCTGAAACTAATAAAGTTAGATGTACTTAATGTGGTATGTTCTTAAAGCTCATTTAAAGATCTTTTTAATGGAGTAAAATAATATGCAGGGTTCTTAAAGAAAAAATATGTACTTTTTCTTCTACCCTGTATATTACTACCAGTATCACCATTAAAAAGACCTTTAAAAGAGCTTTAAGAAAACACCACATTAGGTACATCTAACTTTATTAGTTTCTGAAATATGGCCATCCAAATCAGGTATTTAGGTAATTTTTAAAGTACCGCCATTTTGTAATAGGTGAAGATATTGACTTCATATTCTAGGGTTATAAAAGTACTCGTCAGGAGCTTTAAAATGATGTATCACTCGACCCGCCTTCTCATTTAAGAATTTTGGGGTGGTGGCCCTGGTGGTTAAGGGGTTAAAGGGGCGCCGTCCAATTTTTTGTAAAATACGTTCCCCCTCAATAAATATCTTGACGTGTTTCGGCGATTTTCTCAAATCTGTCTCTGTTTCGAAGATAACTTGAGTGGAAAGTTTTTAAATGAACACCCTGTATATATATTTTTATGTTAATAACTTACGAGCTTTCTGTAAATTTTATTTTAAACAATTTTAACAATTTGCATTATAATAAATACTTTTATTAAATTTATACGATTTTTAATTAATTAATAAACACCGCATAGCAAAAACTAGAATACCTACATCAAATCTGTTACGTATATCTAGTTTTGAGTATAAATTGGAAAAAAATTAGAACACAACTATTAACTTACGTAAAATTAGAATTCACACCAATCTGCATATAATTGTACCTCAAAATACCTCTAATTAAAATTATGCACTGTAGAAAATAATTATTGCTAGCAACCAGTGAACACAGGAATAATTTACAATTTTAATTAAGAAACCAAATTTTATGAATAAAAATCTATATTTTTAAATTTATTAAATACAGGGTTATTCAAAATATCTATCACAAAACTTAAGCGGGTGATTCTATTTGACAAAATAACAGTAGAGCTTCATATATTTTTTTCAAAATGTCATTCTGTTTTCGAGTTAAAAGCCGTCAAGTTCAGTTTTTATTTAAGGCTTTTTCGCCATATTGCATTTATTTTTTAACCAATCCAGTTGATATTTTGCACACAAATCATGCTTTGTAGATTCTAAAACTTTAAGTCAAAAGTACTTTTTTAAATACCGCCAGAGGGCACTTTCCTAAGACTTAAAATTTATTTACATCATAACTTTTTTATATTGACAGATATCGCAAAGCTGGGGGCGCCATTTTATAGACAATCAAAAACTTAAAAAAATAAGGTATTCTTATTATTAAAAAGTCGATAAACCTTACCGTTTAGGCACCAATAGACATCAAAGTTTTCATTAAGTTCAATCAAGTTACCTACATACATACAGGGTGTCCCAGTAACTCAACCGACAAACTTAACCAAACGATTCTACAACAAAAATAAGAAGAAAACTTAAATAACATACATATGTCCTAAACGTCTTAGTTTTTTAAACTACGGGCTGTTAAAAATTTATTTATTTTCTTTTAAATATTTAACACACCGAAGAAATAAAAGACACACTTCATGTCCTGAACGTCTTAGTTTTTGAACTACGTTGTGTTAAATATTTAAAAGAAAAAAATAATAATTTTAACACACCGTATTCAAAAACTAAGACGTTCAGGACATATGTTTATATGAAGGGTTTTTCTTATTTTTTGTTGTAGAATCACCCCTAAGTTTGTCGGTTGAGTTACTGACACCTATACAGTGTGTCCCGCTTTTCATGAATACACCCTGATATCTCAGTTATGAATAACGCGATTTTCTTCAAATTTTGGTGGTGATTGTATGTTAGAGAAATGAAGTATTTGGCATAGTGAAAACTTTCATTCACCATTGGCGTGCGGTCTTGGTGGGTAAAAAGACTTGATTTTTTAGGAAAAGGATATTAGGGCTTATTCAAAAAATTTTTTCTGTCAGATTTAGAATCAGCATCCCCAAAAACCCTTTAATTCATATTTTCAAAATCTCAAGAGTTGATTTTAACAGAAAAAAATATTTATTTTAAGTAACTTTTTAAGAGGTTATTTATTCCTAACTTTTTGGTTTTAATGTTCTAATTCTATTATGTTTCAAACGCCTCCATATCATTCCTTTGAATTCAATACTTCGCAACTACTATAATAAAGGTTTTTCGAAATTTTGCTAAGATACGCGCGCTGTGTTAATGTTGGTATGATGGCCTGTGCTGTTTTTGAGCAAATTAATCGCAGAGTGCTTTGAAACAAAAGCTTTTGTTTGACATATAGTAATTCATATGAATTGTCAATAAGTCAAGCAGTCTTACTTAACTGTTACGAAAATGGCACAAAACCGAAGAGTAATTCTAACAATTGGAGAAAAAGTAGAAATTATCCGTTTATTTGGTAATAATGAAAGATCTTCGCGTCAGGTTAGTGAAATATTTAATGACAGGCATCATGACCGAGCACCAATAAGTCACGATACTGCTGCCAAAATTAACAGATTGTTCGCAAGAACTGGATCGGTTTTCAAGACAAGACCAAGGAGGTACAATTTAAATCACAGACACTATCCAGACGACGAACGTATCTTAGCAGAATTTCGAAACAACCCAAATGGTAGTTTAAGATCAGTGGCGAGGATTCTGAATTTAACGAAAAACAAAGTATGGAGGTGTTTGAAACGTAATAGGATTAGGGCATTTAAACCAAAATTTCTACATACTCTGTTAAATGGTGATTTTGAACGGCGGTTTGAATTTTGTTTGTGGTTGCAAGGTAACTATCTTAACGATAGACATTTTCTAAAGAACATAATGTTTACTGACGAGGCAACGTTTACTACAAACGGTGTGGTGTCTAGTCAAAATTGTAGGTTTTGGGCCGCCGAAAATCCGA
Organism: Listronotus bonariensis; assembly: GCA_014170235.1. Lineage (NCBI taxonomy): Eukaryota > Metazoa > Arthropoda > Insecta > Coleoptera > Curculionidae > Listronotus > Listronotus bonariensis. The sequence goes on along the minus strand of JACEGR010001136.1, from coordinate 77,574 downwards.
ACTGGGTAATTAACTGTAAAAATCAATACAGTGAAAAAGTTAACGTGTGGTGTGGCATATTTAACGAACGCCTTGTTGGACCTTTTTCCTGGATAATCTGAACGGAGAACATTTCCTGCATTTTTTACAAAGTGATTTTTATGATTTTCTCATGGAATTACCTCTAGCACAGAGACAAAACTTATACTTTCAATTAGATGGTGCCCCTGCACATAATTCTCTGATAGTTAGGAACTTTTTAAATGTAAACTTTCCTATGAAGTGGATAGGTAGAAATTCTCCGTTAGAACCATGGCCCCCAGATCGCCGGATATTACCCCTTGTGACTTTTTTCTCTGGGGATACTTGAAGAATAAAGTGTATGCTACTAGGCCGCGAAATAGACAGGAACTTTGCATTAGAATCAGGCAAGCGTGCCAGGAAATTACTCCCAAACTTTAAGAAAAGTGAATTTACGTTTAAGAAGAATTGTTGAAAAGTGTATTGTTTTAGAAGGTAGTTATGTTGAAAATACAGAAATCTAAAATGATGCAATTAGTAATTTTGATATCACAGTTTTAAATAAAGGACTTATTAAAAAGGTGACTTAAAATTATTTGTTTGCTAAAATCAGTTCTTAAGATTTTGAAAATATGAATTAAGGGGTTTTTGGGGATGCTGATTCTAAATCTGACAGAAAAATTTTTTTGAATAAGCCCTAATATCCTTTTCCTAAAAAATCAAGTCTTTTTTACCCACCAAGACCGCACGCCAATGGTGAATGAAAGTTTTCACTATGCCAAATACTTCATTTCTCTAACATACAATCACCACCAAAATTTGAAGAAAATCGCGTTATTCATAACTGAGATATCAGGGTGTATTCATGAAAAGCGGGACACACTGTATATGTAGAAATTTGATTGAAATTGATGAAAACTTTGATATCTATTGGTGCCTAAACGGTGAGGTTTATCGACTTTAATAAAGAGTACCTTATTTTTAAGTTTTGGTGTCTATAACATGGCTGCCCCAGCTTTGTCGATATCTGTCATAAATAAAAAAGTTATGATGTAAATAAATTTCTAAGTTTTAGGTAAAGTGCCCTCTCGTGGTATTTAAAAAATACTTTTGTCTTAAAATTTTATAATCTGCAAAGCTCGATTTGTGTGCCAAATATCAACTGGATTGGTTAAAAAATAAATGCAATATGGCGAAGAAACCAAAATAAAAATTGAACTTTGACGGCTTGTAACTCGAAAACGAATGACATTTGGAAAAAAAATATATGAAGCTCTACCCTTATTTTGTAGTTGTGTATATTATATCTTAATAATAAAAACTTAGCAATAGTACTGACATAAACCTGATCACCTCGTAAAAGGTATCCCATAAAGACGGCCCAATTTGTTCGTAAAATTATTACAAATTTAAAAAAATTTACTAAATTACTTTTTACGGTTTTTAAAATTTTATGCAAGATATTATTTTACAGCCCTACGTGTATGTTCGCTACGGGGAGGTTTAAATATTTTTATTTTTGGATTAAACGAATGACCCTGACCGCATTTTCGTATTAATATTTTTGTAATCAAGAATCTAGCAGGTGTCCATAATTTCCACGCCCACTTTATTTGTTTTTATTTGATAATTTTATTGTCAACATACCAGTTTATGTTTCTGCGAATAACGTATAATAAGATATAAGATATATAGTCCAAGAGACTAGAGACATTTTGCACCCCTTATTTTGCAATTCCGTTGTGGTTAACGTTATTCTGAGACTGCGCAGTAAGGCAAACATGATTCGTTATCGTTATTAACCATATCGGACTCCTTTAATTACGGATGAATACCGAAGAGCTTATCGTTATCGTTATCGTTATTGTTAAGCTGCGTGGTGGCCAGATTGTAGAAATTTTAATATCAATTATTTAAAAGGTTAAAATTTTAATGCCGTATTAATTAAAATATCATTTATACATGGGCTCTAATTAGCGAAAATCTATAGCAGTAATAAAAATCAAATGAGTTTTTAGAAATTAAAACGGACTTGCACTTTTACGGATATTCTAAATCAGTAATTAATTTAGATGTTACAATCTGGCACACTTGCTTTTTATTCTACTACCAAACTAACCTTACTTTTGTATTTTGCTTATACTGTATTGTTTGCATCTACTTTAAAAACGAAATCAACAGAATTGTTTGCATATATTTAAATATCAATTTATTACTTATGAAGAATAAAAGTAAATACTGATTTTCGTTAACTTTAAAATCGGTGAACCACAGGCAAAAATAAGGTTATGTGTCGAAAGCGCAGACGCAAGATAAATTTATTCGAAGAGGCTGCTAAATCTCTGTCTAAAACTGCTGCCGTAATCGTTATGTTTAATAACGATAACCATAAGGAGGCTAAAAAACGTCTGGTATTTTAAGAGGTGCAAAATGTCTCTACTGTGAGCGGTACACCTTAGTCATTTTGTTAAAGCTAAATATTAGATATGTTCCTCGGGTGCCCATTAGAAGATAATACCTTTATCGCCAGACAATTTTGACAGTTTCAACCCCTTGACAGACAAATATTTTGGGGTGGCTTTATGGTCCGAGGGAGTCCAATATTTCTGTTATTTAACAAGATATGACAAAAGTATTGTAGGGTTTCCAAAAAGCCATATCCTAAAAATATTTTTGACGTATACAGAGTGTCCCAAAAACCATTAAAAGAAAAACTAACCTAACTGCATTAACTTCTTTTGGAACACTCTGTGTACAACAAAATACTCTTATGATATGTCTATCTGATAATTCTTCAGCTCTTGTTTAGGAGTTTTTGTCATATCTTAGTAAATAATAGAAGTATTGGACTTCTTCGGACCAATTGAGCCACCTAAAAATGTTTGTCTGCCAAAGGGTTGGAACTGGTGCTTATTTTTTTATTGTAAAGGTATATCTTATTTAGTTTCTTGGGAATTTTTTTTTACTTTATCACCCTTTAAAAATAGTGTTATTTAGAAAACAAAAATCTAGTATATGAAAAATTCTTTTCAATATCGATCTTAAAGTACGAAAAATAATCTTGCTTAAAATAAAAATATGTCATTTAAAATTACGTGTAGTGCCTAAAGCGTTAAAAACATTGTAATTGCGGACTCCTTCAATAGTGAATAAATTAGTATGAAACCTGTTGATTTGTATTGTTGATGAGGTAAATTAAAAAGTCTACTCATTAAAACTCTGCGCTTTTAATTTTAAATATACAGTATAGCTCACTAAGTGTGCAACAAACTTCAAATTTTTGTATTTGTAATTTTTTCAAAAAATTTCAACTTATTTAAAAGTTAAAGAATTGTCCTAAACTATATTAGAAATTGTCAGTTTTTGTAAAAGTCCAAGGATATACAAGGTACGTCACAAAATTGAAAACTACATAGGAATAAAGTAAAATTATTTCTAAAAATAAAACACCAGGGTCGAAACTGCCTGGCGACTAAATAAATATTTTCCAATAGATACCCAAGTAACATATATGTATAAAATTAACCTTTTACAAATAGCAAATGTTAAGTTTCAATTTAATAACCTCTAGTACTTCGTACCTGCCAAAGCCACTCATAAGCCAAACTTCATAGTCTACCCATGTTGAGAGCATGCGCTGACAAACTTTCAGCTTTTACAAAATAACAAAGGTCTGCCGCCCACGGTCTCTTAGACTATGAGTATTAATTAAAATACTAGATTGCACTTTAAAGCCTTATAAATTTAATTGGTAGATTGAAAAGGCATTTTTCATTTAATTATTATAATTCACAATTATGTAATACCAGTACTATTTATGGTAATTGTTTACAAATCGGACGCATCGCCGATTTTAATGAAATTCGGTATTATTGCGGGTGTTTTTGTTGCGCTGATTACGAATCTGATTTTATTAAATTTTGGGTACGTTTCGTCTTCAATATATTTATCATCAGACTTGAATAGGAACCTAACCTAAATTTACTATTTTTCCCTTCTTTTTGCAAACATTTCTTTATTTAAAGCCAAATTGGTACTCAATATTTGATTTCAACCTTTTATAACCCCATTTTTCTTTAATTTTACCCATTTTTTGTCAAGGGTACTGCGATTGAAAGTAAAGGTTTACAATTTTAGGGAAAAAATGGGTAAAATAAATAGAAAATTGGGTTTTTAGGAGGTCGAAATTAAATATTAAGTGCCAATTTAGCCGAAAACTCAAAATCGAGTGCAAAAAGAAGGGGAAATATGCTAAATTTAGGTTTGTTTTCTTATTAATTCTGATGATAAATATTTCGAGAACGAAACGTATCCGAAAAAAATGTTTTCAGATTCGTAATCAGCGGCTTAAAAAACCCCGTACACCAAATTTCATTTAAATCGACGATGCGTCCAGTTTGTAAACAATTACCCTATTTATTTATATAAACTTTTTTTTCCAGTACCTCTCTTTAGTTTTCTTCGCGATCTTAGTCCTTGCATCTGCAGAGGAGAAGAAAGCGGAGGAAAAAAATCTGTAGAACCAGCAGAAAAGAAACAGGGCAAAAGAGGACTTTTTGATCTTGGATATGGAGGTAAGATGGTTTTTAAAAAGTCATACAATTTTTATTCTAATCATATTATTTCATATAATAAATATGGATGGTGGAGGGGAGGATAACTATCTAAATGTTTTAAAAGTGTCCGTCCAAAGGTGCAACTTAAGGTGGCGCCACAGTAGCCAAAGGAGATTTTTTAACCAATGAGCATGAATTATTAGAGTGAGATACAAAATAAAAAAGGACAGATAGATACAAAATAAAAAAGGAAAGAAATACAAAAATCTCTCCACTGGCTACAGTGGCGCCATCCCAATTTGGTACATTCCGATTGCCACTTTTTCAACTTGTCCGCCATAAAAGATGGTTATCCTCCCCTCCACAATCCATAATAATAAATAAAGACAAGTTATCCCAAAAAATTTACTACATATACAGCTTAAGTTTATCCCAAATTGAAAACCCTAAGTTAAAAATTAAGAAAAATTTTAAATCTAAAAAACACATCCTGTATCTATAAATGGTGACACTTTTAAGCTACGTAACACAAAGAAAAAATCTTAAATCTAAAAAGCACATTCTGTATCTATAAAATAGTGGTGGTCATATTTTTGGAAAAAAATCTTAGTTTAAACATTGTCCCATACTTTTTATGACACCCTGTATAAAGGTATGTCGTCGTATTGACATAATAATTTTTTTATTAGGCGGTGGTGGCTTTGAAGGACACGGATTAGAACTTGGAGGTTATGGAGGTGGTTACGGAGGAGGTTACGGAGGAGGCTACGGAGGAGGTTTCGGAGGTGATGAGCATCATGAAAAGACCATCACCATCACCAAAACAATCCCCGTCCCAGTACCCAAACCTTACCCCGTTCACATTGAAAAGAAAGTTCCAGTACCATATCCAGTAAAAGTTGCAGTACCTGTAGACAAACCATATCCAGTATACGTACCAAAACCATACCCTGTACCCGTTGACAAGCCAGTACCTTATCCAGTTGAGAAACCAGTACCATACCCCGTAAAAGTACCAGTTAAGGTTTGTAGTCATATTTTTTTTACCTTTTTAAATTTAATTTTGGTTATTACTAAACAGAGTTGGGCAGAATACTGAAAATCGGTATTCGAATACGAATACCGGAAAAAGAAAGGATTCGAATACCGAATATTTGAATACTGGAAACAAAAAGATTCGAATACTACTTAACAAAACCAATGACAAAAGTGAAGAGCAAAAAAAAGTCGTTACCTCTTTTTTTCCTATTTTGCTTCCCTTTTGTTATTCAAATCATGACAATTTTAGTATTCGGATATTTCTTACACTTTTCGGTATTCCAATACTGAAAACGCCGGTATTCGAATACACAAAAACTATTCGTCGAATACTTCTAAAGTATTCGAATACAGAATCTCGAATACTGAGCAAAATAGTATTCTGCCGAATACCGAATACCAAACACACAAATGTATTTGAATACAATCGAATACCGGCAAATGTATTCTGAATACTATTCCGGATACTGAATATTCGAATACGACCCAACTCTGTTACTAAACCATGCTAAGAGCTGTAACTAATAGGGGAGCGTAGGGTAAAATGTCTATGTTGTGAAAAACATAAATAATTTGTTTACGTTAAACACAAAATATTTTTGTTATAGGCTTGATTATTTTGATTATAAAAATATCTGTGTAAAAAATAGTCAAAAATTACAAATCTCCATCAGTCACTAAATAGATTACAGGTTGCAAAGTCACACAAACATCTCTTTTTTGCTTACTTTGATCATGAGCCTCACTTTTAATGGCTGCTTCATTTGATCTAAGCCTTTGTCGTCTGCCGATGAATAATATTTCTTACTGCAAAATAGGAACTCCGTATTTTTTCTTTATCTTTATCAGAAAAAATTACCAAAAATTATTTGTTATATTTTTGCTGGTGCCAAATTTACACTGGCAACTTTTTTTTCAAATAAAAAGGAAAGTCATAAACATGAAGCACTTCGTATTAAAGGTCCTTTTATTCTCAACTTAACGCCATTTTGTTTTAGAAAATCTGCTCAGACAATTAGACCATTTAAATTTGACTTAAATTATGTATAAACAGTGCGATTTAAATGGCATTGGTCTAAAAATCTAAAACGGATTAGCCGATTTTCAAAAACAAAATGACGTTGAGTAGAGTATCAAAGGGCCTTTAAAACAAGATGCTACATAACGCCCCTATTATTAAAAAAAATTGTCAGTGCCCCATAGTTTTGATTTCACATTCGTGTTCAGCAGGAAAACATACGTGTAAATTTTTGTCCGATACCCAGCAGCAGACCACTTTTGTTATTATTATATTTGTAGACCTGTGTTACTGTTATCTAATCTACTTACTAAAATATATACCAGTACTTTTTGTACTAGTACAGTAACTGATCTCTGACCGTACCTACCATACATTTATTTTGTAGGTTCCATACCCAGTACCCCACCCAGTTCCAGTACCAAAACCAGTTCCATACCCAGTTCACAAGCCAGTACCTTACCCAGTTAAGGTACCAGTTGTAATAGAAAAGAAAGTACCAATTTACATCAAGGACGAACATAGCTACGGAGGTGGTTACGGGGTGGTTACGGGGGTGGTTACGGAGGTGGTTTCGAGGGAGGTTTTGGAGGTGGACTTGAACTTGGAGGTTACCATCATTAGGCTACGACGACTGTTGACCTCAACAACCTCAATTCTCCATCAGTATTTTTTCATCATCACCATCTCGTACATTTTAGTACCACCTACATCTGAGTACTTGTAAATCTGTCATTTCATCTAATTTATGTTGTTTATTTATATGCTATTATTTTCTTTAAATAAAACATTTTTTCTTAAATCGATTTATTTTATTTATGGAAATTTTAGTTAGGTATGTGGACTGAATACAAAAATGTATTTATCTTAGTACCCAAGTAATCTAAACGCCAACAATTTTTTCTATTAAATAGTTCTACCAAAATACTCTAATTGCCTGAAACAATCTACCACTTAAGAAACTTAAAACAACAATAATATTTTATAGCTTTTGACCAAAATTTCAGCTACCAGGAAACGGCTTAAATGTTAAATTTTATGAGGTTGCAAAACAAATTTAAAAACAAGAATTTAAAAAAATTAAACTTTAAGGGATTGTACCTAACTCGAACCCCAATGATTAAAAAAAAGTAAATTTGTAATATTTAATTTTATCATGAAGAATAACAGCCTTAAGTTTCCTGATATATTTTTGAATCTACCCTGTATATCAGTAAATAATCAGATTTTATTCAGTATTTACTATTTAAAAGGGCATACTGAATTGGTTTTTCTTGGGCTGATGATGACGTAAAATATACCTGGTGTTTCAACTCTATTTATACAAGTTACAAAAATAAACTTAAATGAAAACATGTTTATTTGCATACAGCCTTTTATTGACAGTTTTGGTTAGTTCTGGTTAGTTATAAACAAGATGTCTTTAAAACAAAATTTTCATTGTCAAGCAGGTGTTTTTAAAAGGAACAACACTCTATATTTTAACAAATTTTGACTCCTGTATTAAATTCTACATCAATAATGTATAACACACTATACGTGCTAGCTTTTGAGATATCAGCAGTATGCTGATATACTAATTAACGATTAAAAGAGAAAAAAGAAAATAATACTTTGGTTTTAATTATTTTTTAAGAATTTTGACAGTGTCAGAGTGACAAATAATATGGTAACATGTAATTAATTACCTTTTATTGTAAAAACTACCAAATATGTACATTTGTCTTGCAAAATTTAATACAGGACCAAAATTTGTTAAAATATAAAGACAGTTTCATTAAAATAAACCTACTTGACAATGAAAACAATTTTTTGAGACACCTGCCCATATAACATTTTTGCCGGCAAGGCATTGGCAAAAGGTATCAAAAAGACATCAAAATGGGCAATTGGCCGTTATTAGGCCATTAGAAAATGTGATGACATCCATCATTAATAAGTTATGCTGAAAAAATGCATTTAGGATGATGGCATCCATCATTAAAAAGGTTTTGGCAAAAATATGCCTTTTAGATGATGGCATTACATTATTTTTTCCTAATGACAATAAAATGCATTTTTTACCGTCCAGGGAACTAAAATGTGCATAAATAATGCACATACATAATGTGTGTTTATGTACAGGGTGTCCCATATAAAATTAAATACTATAATTTTGGAAAAACCATAAGAGATACAATAAAAATACTAAAAAAATACATTTCACTGAACAACTTCTGCATTTAACTTTTTCTTGTATCTCTTATGGTTTTTCCAAAATTATAATATTTAATTTTATATGGAACACCCTGTACATAAACACACATTATGCATGTGCATTATTTATGCACATTTTAGTTCCCTGGACGGTAAAAAATGCATTTTATTGTCATTAGGAAAAATAATGTAATGTCATCATCTAAAAGGCATATTTTTGCCAAAACCTTTTTAATGATGGATGCCATCATCCTAAATGCATTTCTTTCAGCATAACTTATTAATGATGGATGCCATCACATTTTCTGCAACACGTGGCCTAATAACGGCCAATTGCCCATTTTGATGTCTTTTGATACCTTTTTGCCAATGCCTTGCCGGCATAAAATGTTATATGGGTGGTTTATTAACTGGTACTGTCAAGAAAAAAATGTATCTAAATAAACATTTATTATTTTAAGGTATATTTTTGTATTTTGTACAGGAGCGAAGTTTTTCGTATATAAATAGAGTGGACGCACTCCGTAAATTTACATATTTTATAAATTTTTTATGCCACAGGTTATTTAAACCAGCAATAAAATTAATGTATTAACAACGTTTTAGTCTAATTTTTAGCTCATAGAACTTTGTTATGTCGTTCCATTATTTCGAAGGATGTAATTAAGCATTATTTTCTTTGTTTGTTAATAAATTACATAAACTTAAACGGCAGGTATGCTGTAATATTGCAAAAGATTGAATTTACCATATCAACATCTGTTATTTAGAAATAAATGTTGAATTAATTATTATTAAGAAATATTGGAAATCTTGATGAAAAATGTAAATAAATAAATAAACTGTTGATAATTAAAATATACGCAGAGTTGTGTGGGAGAGACATAGAAAATCTCATGCTGAATATAAAGTAATTAAACATTGCATTACACAAAAACATTTTTTTAGGTCCAGTAAAAGTAATGTTATTTTTTATTGTTATTTTTAAAATAGGTTTCTTTATTTTATTACACTACATGAAGGATTTAAAAAAGTAACTCTTGACATATCGACGATTTTCTTTCATATTTTAAATAAGGTTTTATCTAACTAATTTTTGTAGGTGAAAAGCAGCTAAAATTACATTTTTAGTGATATAAAACTCTTCTTATATTATCAGACATACCTAAAATCTCACAAATAAACCCTGTCAACAAATGCACCTGCCCATCCCTTTTTTGGTTAGAGTTAATTTATTGTTGATATCTCTTTAATGGCCATATTTGATTTTTTTTTTTTTTTGACAATCCACGAAGGCTGAAAGCCTAAATACTAACGTACCGTGGGTGTCTTAAGCAGGGTAAGAGGAAGTTTGTTAACACGAGACTTAAAGACTTGAAGATTTGGGGGAAGGGAAAGACCTCCGCTGGCAGCAGGTTCCACAGTCTAGAAACTCTAGGGATAAAAGAACGAACGAAATGGGAAGTTCGGGGCCTGTCCAATTGAACTGTATGGGGATGCATACGAGCGGCATCATGTGTTTCTCTGTTGGGAACTGCAAGAGAAGGGACTATACTGGACAATTCGTCGGAGCAGAAGCCGTAAAAGTATCTATAGAAGAGCGATAGATCTTCCACAGCTCGACAATGGGCAAGAGAAGGAAGTCTTTGAGTAAGTAAAGGATCATTAATAAGACGAACAGCCTCTTCTTTGAATGGCATCAAGAATGCTGAGGGTTGTAGGGGATGCCATTCCCCAGACATGAGAACAATATTCCAGAGAGGGTCGAATTTGGGACACATACAAAGTGTATAAATTGGAAGGAGAAAAATACTTTTTGGCTCGGAAAAGAAATCCAAGCTTTTTGAAGCCGCGGTGGCTATAGATACAATGTGTTTATGCCAATTAAGGTTATTCTCAAATGTGATGCCCACAAGGTTAACTGTGTCCCCGCTCTGCAAAACCTGGCCACTCATAAGCAAAGGATGAGTGTTTGATGATTTTTTCCGCGACAAGGAACACGATTGTGTTTTGGATGCATTAAATTGAACGAGATTTTTGGCGCCCCAATCCAATATCAAATTGAGATCCTGTGAAAGAGATATCTGCATCGCCCTGCGTTTGCTTTCCAAGTCGGGTTGAGAGATTGGTTTGGGAACCTGAAAAGTGGAGTGAAGGGTACTATCGTCAGCATAACTATGAATGGGATTGGTTGTGGAAGAAAGAAGGTCGTTGATGTGAAGAAGAAACAAAGTTGGTGCTAGTACTGAACCTTGAGGCACTCCAGCATTAATTTCGTGAAAGCTTGAAGAGTGGCCGTCAACAATGACTGATATACGTCGATTAGAAAGATAACTGGAGAGCCAAGAGCAGAGTTAAGTTGGAAGACCGTAGGAGGGAAGTTTATTAAGAAATGCGTCATGCCAGACTTGGTCGAAAGCTTTAGATACATCAAGAGCAATGATCTGGGACTCACCTAGAAACTCAAGAGACTTATTCCAGCAGTGTGATACGAGGGAAAAAAGATCTGTTGTAGATCTCTTGTGACGAAATCCGTATTGCCTATCATGTAAAATTTTATGTTTTTCTAAGTACCTAAGAATTTCCGAGTTAATGGATTTCTCCATTACTTTACAAAGCATTGAGAGGAGTGAAATGGGTCTATAGTTGGATGGAAGAGATTTAGATCCTTTCTTGGGAATAGGCTAGACACGTGCAGCTCTCCAGCTGTCTGGAAAAATACCAGTGTCATAAGAAATTCGAAAGAGCCTGGTTAAAATAGGTGCAAGTTCAGGAGCACATTTTTTTAAAACGATTGCTGGTATTTCATCTATCCCAGACGATTTCTTGGTGTTAAGAGAAGAAAGGATACGCTTAATGTGTTTTACCTTAAAAATAATATTGGGCATTTTGTGAGGAACTGGGGGAACAGTTGGAATTGGATGATTGACAGGTGGATGAAGGGTTGAATTGGCAGCAAATTGTTTAGCAAATAATTCGGCCTTTCCTTTAGATGTGGAAATAATTTCATCTTCCAAAGTTAATAGTGGAAAAGAACTGGTACAGAAATTTCTACTGATGTTTTTGGCAAAGGACCAGAAGGATTTGCTGCCATTATTTTTAAATATGTTCCAGGTGAAATTACTTCAATGCACAACTCTTAAGTAACCCCCTGTAGTTTATTTAATAACTAGCTTATAATAAAAATTGTCAAAAACATCTTAAGGCAATTTTGTACATTTAAAGCTGGATCCAGATTTGCAACAATTCGTGCGCTCTTTGATGCAAAACCGACCATTCGATAAGCCCTTGAAACAACGGAATTTCGTCCAGGTCCACGTCCGCGTTATGTGGGAATATGTGGCGCGGTAGTCAGCGAGGTGAATTGTTGCAAGTCTGGACGAGGCTTAACTTTGATTTTGGTCAAAAATGTAACTTATTTATGTTAACACTCTGTATAACGTAGTCGTAAAATATTTAAAGAATTAGTCACAAGAACCTTAACGCCAATAAAATGTTTTTTAATAGACGAATAATTTCAAAAATCGGTTAACATTTTAAAAAGTTATGGGCAATTGAATTAAAAAAAAATCAGAATGGCCAGGTTTATTTGTTGACCGGTTTAGCTGCAAACATCGTCAATAAACCACAAAATAAAGTAAGCGTTTATCTCTAAAACCACATCGCATTGATACCATCGACAGGGGCGCAACTGGGATTTTCAAATTAATTTATCTAAAAAGTGAGACATGGGACCACCACCAAATTTATACCAGATGCTATTGAGGCTAAGAGGAACACTTTGGTAAAGAAAATTTTTATTTTGGGATTTGCTAAAAAAGTAAGTTTTTTGGTTAGCTCCCGCCAGAGAAAATCAAAACTAGTCATATTTTTTTGTAAATTTGATTAAATTTTATAGACAAGTCTTAAATTTTGCAAAAATATCAGCCTGTTTCTTGTAAATAGAGGCATTCAAAAATCTTGCATACAAAAAGTGAAAACATTTCAACTGGCTACAGTTTTTTAAAAAATATAGATAATTTTATAAAATTTAATATTTGGCGATAAAATTTGATCAAATTCACGAAAAAAAATCCAAAAGGAGAATTTGCCTTAAAAGTTTTAGTTTTCTCAAGGGGGAGGGGGTGGTGACCAAAAAAATAACTTTTTTGCCAAATCCAAAATATTTTTTTTTTACTAAAGTGTTCTTTAGGCCAATAGTATTAGCACAAATTATCAGAATACCCAGATGCGAAACTAAGCGTGTTCGTTGAAATCTCTCACAACTATCGTCCCTCCCACTGCGTGGTGGATATACACCCCACGATTTAGAACGTGACCTAATGCTCATCTAGGTGTCAGTTAGTCCCATACTTTTGTTGGTATAGAACGTGAGCAAGTTAGTTAATTGTGTTTAGTTGTTTGTGAACTTTTATGTTTTTTATTATTAAAGTGTTAGTATAGTGCCTTGTTAAATTTTTTTACCGTTTAATATGGGATATAAATGTGTATATTTATTCTGTTCCTCCATCCCCAGGAGCGGATCACTTTTAAGATTCCCAAAGGACCCCTATTATTTTAAGACTATTTAACATAAATACAAAGCTTTTACAAATTACTTAGATATGTTACTATACTTATTGATATTAATCAGTATGTGCCTACACAGAGGAAAATGTTTTTTTATTTATAGCCGCACTGCCATTTAAAAGGCTATATTTCAAATTTAAAAAATGAGATGTTTTTTCAGTATTTAAAAAATTCCATACTTCCAAATAAAAAAAAACAAATCAATTAGGTTTGGTTATTATTAAGGCAACCTCTCCATTGCTTTAAAAGATTGCGTCGGGGTTTCTTTAGAAACTTGTGTTACTCGGCTTTCAATTATTCTGTTTCAATCTCTAGTTACACAAAACTTTTTAATACACAATTAAGCTAAAAACGAAATACCATTAATTAATTTAATAAGCAGTTTTTAGGCAAGGTTTTTTTTAATGGCTTTTTGTTAAACATTCCAAACCCCCATTAGTTTAATCGTTTTTAAAAATGTTTTGTTTAACCAGGTATAGACATTTTATTACAGGTTGATCCAAACGTGACATCTACTAACAATATTTTACCGTTCAAAGAATGGGTAAAATTTTTAGTTTGTAAATTTCCAATTAGTGTATTATTCTTTTGTTCCGTTTTCCACACATAAAAAAAGCTGCATTATTAGTTACTATAAAAGTCTATCTCTCCTTAGCGCCTTGGTGCGGTTTAACCTTTACAAATTTAAAATATTACGATCCATACATTGGTGCAGATGTTCCATTTATTCTTTCTCAAGGTCATAGAAACAAGTAAGCGTTATTTGCCGCACTTTCGCATCTGTATATTCTGATAATTTGCGGTATTAGGTATATGTTTGGAGTTGATTTTAATTAGAACTTTTTTGGGGTTGTTCTTATTTTGTTTCAGGCGACCGGTCAGTTCATAGGGGTGAACAGGGTCAGCTCGCTATACCCGGGACCAGGACCAGGACCAAAGAGGTCCCATTTTTCCTCGACTGAGGCGTGTAGCCAACCAATTACCATGGAATAAATAAATCCGCCTAACCAGCATAGAATATATCCTTAATTTGAGTCAAATTTTCTTGCTAAACGCATTCGTCAGAGTGGTTCAAACCGTATTCGAAAATGACAATATAAATATTAGAGTCAAGAAAATGTAGGTTTTTAACCGTTGCGTTACAGCCCGATAAGCTTTTAGGATATAACTAGCCAACCGTGCCCACTTCGTTGGGCGTTAATTATATTTTTTCTGAACTTTTTTTCAATCATAATAAAATATAGCCTAAAGTATTCCTGCATAGTGTAGTTTTCTAATTGTGAAAGAATTTTCATGATCGGTTCAGTATTTCCGAAAATTAGCCCTTACAATTAAACAATCAACAATCGAAATATCTCTGGCGGACGACACCGGGCTCGGCGAGCTCTTATATATTTAGAAAGCCAGGCTCTAGGATATTCGGGAAAGTTTAAGAATATTTTCTTTTTCACAACTTACGAAATTCAAATACTCGACAACAGATGGCGCCACTACACTTAATTTCTAAGTTGAAGGGTTGGAAGAGTCCTTATATCTTTAAAAACTCTTTGTTTGACCTCCGGACAGTGCGGACGTGCGTAGAGGACTACAAAGTTCTTCCCGGAGTGGCGGCTAGAGGTGTCGTACGAACGTTTTTTACCTTCGGGGATCAAGGAAAGATTCACGCTAAATGGACGGCATCTTTCTTGTGGATCTAAGCGCTGTGAGCAAAGATTCCTATAAGCTGATGGTATCCTGTTTGGTGGTGAACACGATGTATTTCTCAAATGGCGGGAAATAGATGGGCGTGCCATGGGAACTGTTATACGTAACACCAGTAGCAGATCTTGGTTCGACAGCCGACAATTTATGCATTGCATCCATTGTTGAATTATTTGTTTTCTTTTTGGAATTTCTGGGAGCTACGAGCTCGATTATCCAGATTTTCCGCCGACGAAGCCCTGGAAAGCATAGTCCGGAAGGGGGAGAGTGGTGGATTGGACCTGAAGGGACCAAAACCAAGAAAAAAAATAGAAATAGAATATATCTTTAAAAATACGCCCTTTAGGTTAAAAGGGGAATTTTTTGTTGAAGGGCTATCACACTATATAAGTACCTTCGTATCGGGACTCCTTTTAAGTTTTATCGGCACGCACATTTTATCAACTTAGTTTTATTATATATAATGATTATTATTTTAATTTTTAGGGTTAATATGTAGTTTACACCGGATATAAACATTTTCACTTCCCATTTACATTTATGTTTAAAGTATATAAAAAACGACCGAAACAAAGTTTTTAATGAGTTCAATGCATATGCCCACCCGACAAGGATATCTATATTGTTTTTAAACCATTATCCGAGATGTATTCAAACACGGTTAAATACGTGACGTATATGACGTCACTGTTTAGCAAAAAAATGTAAAGTTTTTAAAATGTTTTGAACCGTATTAACAACAAAAAATGGCTTTGCAGTTGATCTCGTGCCTTCATTTTTAAATAACGTATGTCCTAAAAGTTTTGGCACCCGCCTCAGTTGACGACAACATCTTGGTATACGAAGAAGCTGCGCTTGAGAGTATTTGGGGCACTTACGTCTCTTTCGATATTTAAGACCATTCCTCCTCAATTCCAACGATATCGTACTCTTAGAAGATCTGTATTGCCTAGCCAGTCTCCTCGTTGACATTCCAATCTGGTTTTTGCTCTTCTCACCAATCTCTCTGACCTCTGTGCGGTAAATGCACGTGGTCTTCCACTTTTGGGAGATTCAGACATGGTATTCCCTGCTCGCACTCCGCTATTATTCTATAAATGGTTCTGCGTGAAATGTTTTCATTCTGGAATATTCGACAGATTTCAGCTTTGGGTATCCGCCCAACTAACTTGTAGATACTTTTTCTTATTTCTAATTTATACGACATCTTAAAGCGAAAACTTTAAAATAAATAAATCTCAACTGACAGTAAATAAAGTAAATAAACTCTTGTTTTCAAAGGCAACTTGATATTATTTTGTGTTTGTTAAAATGAGACAATGAGTTTTGTGCCAAAACTTTTAGGACATACGTTAAAACAAGAATTAATATCCCATTTGCGCTCCTGACCATCGATTAATTTCAGAAACCAAGTAATTTTAATCTAATTAGACTGTCGCTAAGTTCCAGATTTATTAGCAAATCGATGGATTCACTCATTAGGTAATTTAATTAAAGAAACAAGTTTTAATGAATGTCGTACAAGCTATCGAACGACTTAATTTATATTTTATTATACAAAAGTACTTTTACTTTATAAGAGCGGATTATGTGTCGTATTCCTTTATTTTTTTCAATCATTGGCGTACCAAAAAGTTGTATTATGATCTTCAAAAGAAGTTTAAAAACAGTTACTAATATATTAAATACAGTGCTTGTCTAAAGTCAGAACCCCACCTGACTTTTAAATTGTTTGGTATTTTTTTATTAAAATTTTACTTTGGTTAGACAGATATATATGTAAAACTGAAAGTCGGGCGCACATTAATAATTAGAGAAAGCTCCTTACGAGGACTTTATAACCCCAGAATATAAAGTGAATACCTTTACCTGTTACAAAAAGGCGGTACTTTAAAAGTTACTTAAATACCTTATTTGGATCGCCATATCTCCAAAACTAATAAGCTAGATATCTTTTTAATAGTGATATAATATACAGGGTACGTCATTAAAAAAAATTATATTTTTTTGTCCTACCCTGTATATTATCAACAATATTACTATTAAATAAATCTTTAAAAGAGCTTTAAGAAAATACCATCCACCATTATATTCGAAAAATGGCCATCCAAATGTGGTATTTAAGTAATTTTCAAAGTACCGCCATTTTGTAGAAGGTAAAGGTATTGACTTTATATTCTGGGGTTAGACCTTAAAATAGGGCCGGGATAACCCATGCACAGGAGCCGCTCGGCTTATTGTGCGCCCTGTCTTTTACGTCTAGGTGATGTCAGCCAGACGGAACCTACAGCTTAACGTGGGTTCCGAACCACGGTCCTATGAGTCCTCGTCCTCATCCAGGGGGCACTACTTAAACCTACCAACTGAGTGGGGTCCGATGTTTACGGTTGCGCAGGACACAGCAAAGTATGTTCATGGCACCCTAGTCCTTTGGTGGCCTTTAGCGTCGATACATTTTGCACTTTGTCCGTCTGGTGTTGAACTAACCACTAAATTTCCGACCAGCAGGATCCGAATCCACCTAACGTCCGTTGTGCGCTCAACGACTTAGCGCCTTACACACCAAGCCATCACCGGACTATATTCTGGGGTTATAAATAAATCGTCAGGAGCTTTAAAATGATGTGTTACAAGACCCCTCTTTTTTTTCAAAATGGCGCTCAGCTGCCAGTTTGACATTTATATTTACCATTTCTTGTCTAAAATTAAGTTTATGTTTTCTTATTAAAGTGCTCACATTTTGAAAAATACCAAACAATTTAGAAGTTAGGAGGGGGAGTCCTGAATTTAGACGAGTAAGATGTTAAGGGTGGATAACCCTTATCACTAAGGGGTATGAAAAATAGATGTTGGCCGATTCTCAGACCTACTCAATATGCTCACAAAATTTTATGAGAATCGGTCCGAGCCGTTTCGGAGGAGTACGGGAACGAACATTGTGACACGAGAATTTTATACAGGGTATTCATTTAAAAACTTTCCACTCAAGTTATCTTCGAAACGAGACTGATTTGAGAAATTCGCCGAAACACGTCAAGATATTTATTGAAGGGGAACGTTTTTACAAAATTGGACGGCGCCCCTTTAACCCCTTAACCACCAGGGCCACCACCCCAAAATTCTTAAATGAGAAGGCAGGTCGAGTGATACATCATTTTAAAGCTCCTGCCGAGTACTTTATAACCCTAGAATATGAAGTCAATATCTTCACCTATTACAAAATGGCGGTACTTTAAAAATTACCTAAATACCTAATTTGGATGGTCATATTTCCGAAACTAATAAAGTTAGATGTACTTAATGTGGTATTTTCTTAAAGCTCATTCAAAGATCTTTTTAATGGTAAAATAATATACAGGGTTCTTAAATAAAAAACATGTACGTTTTCTTCTACCCTGTATATTACTACCAGTATCACCAACACCACATTAGGTACATCTAACTTTATTAGTTTCGGAAATATGGGCATCCAAATGTGGTATTTAGGTAATTTTCAAAGTACCGCCATTTGTAGCAGGTAAAGGTATTGACTTTATATTTTGGGGTTAGACCTTAAAATAGGGCAGGGATAACCCATTCACTGAAGCCGCTCGGCTTATTGTGCGCCCTGTCTTTTACGCCTGCGTGATGTCAGCCAGACGGGACCTACAGCTTAACGTGGGTTCCGAACCACGGTCCTATGAGCGACAACTTAAGACCTCGTTTTCACCCAGGGGGCACTACTGAACCTACCAACTGAGTGGGTTCCGCATGTCTACGGTTGCGCAGGACACGGTAAAGTGTGTTCCGGCGCCCTGGTTCTTTGGTGGCCTTCAGCGTTGATAGATTTTTGCACTTTGTCCGTCTGGCTAACCACTAAATTTTCGACCAACCTATAAATACGTATTTGGCCTCAGCAGGATTCGAACCCATCTAACGTCCGTTGTGCCCTCAACGACTTAGCGCCTTACACACTAAGCCATCACCGGACTATATTCTGGGGTTATAAAGTACTCGTCAGGAGCTTTAAGATGATATGTGACAAGACCCCCTTTTGATTTTTTTTAAATGGCGCTCAGCTGCCAGTTTGACATTTATATTTGCCATTTCTTGTCTAAAATTTGGTTTATGGTTTGTCTTACTAAAGTGCTTAAATTTTTATGAAAAAGTACCAAACATTTCAAAAGTTAGGAGGGGAGTCTGAATTTCGACAAGTATAGTTAAGACCATATTTATTTCATTCTGAAAGCGATGCCGCAAAGTACATAAAAATGATAAAGCAAATAAATCCTTTGTGAACAATGATTATTGCTAGCAGAAAAATTCAACCTGACGACTAAGCCACGCGTTGCAGGTTTTATGGTACGCCAGAGACGAAATAAGAGAATGTTTTTAAAGTACGTGATACGTGTTTTAGCAATATTTTTCTTTATTTATCTAAAAAATATGTAATCAGGCTCTGTCAGAGGTTATGTGCTTTCGAAAAGGTTAGTTTACTTTATTATTTTTTGTGTACTTGGCGGCATCGCTTTCAGAATGAAGTAAATATGGTCTTAACTATATATAATATTTACTTTGTTTATTTCGGTGGCTTTATTCGGTTGGAAAATTTAGCCGGTTAATTTTATTAATCCTGAATTCCCACATGTTTATTTTAAAGATGGAATATTTCGCGCAGGCGCATGACAAATTTCATTAATTGACATTTGGAAAAAAAATATAAATAATGTAAAATAATAAGTAACTATGGCAAATTTTATGTTAAGTAATATTATACTTTCCTACATTTGCACACAATTACGGAAGTGGGTTAGGTTTTTGATCTATATGTCAGTCAGTCAGTGGAAAATTGACGAATTCTGGACCTTTATATCTTTTTAACTTTTTGATCTAGCTCTATGAAATTTGGGCTTCTAGTTGTTCTTATGAAATTAAATAAACACACATAGTATCATGGGTTTATGTTAAATAGGTTTTGAGTTATGGAGGAGTCAAAAGTGGCACCAAGTGGTTCGTGTAATATTACACAAAATTACACAAAATTTGCCTTAAAAAAATATTTAAAAATTGCTGCCAGCATATGTTTAAATAAATTAACCAAATTAATTCCTATAAAAATTACTTGTATTAAGTATAAAAATATACAGTATCAGCTAAGTCAAAGGTTTACAGGCAAGCAATTATTTAATCTCTTTCAACAGGTTAAAATTAAATAGATAATTCCAACATGTTAACAAAGTGACACACCGCACAGTGTTTCGATATGTGGACAAAAATGCCAAAATTATTATTTTCCTACGACCACATGTGAAAATAGTAAATAGCACACTGTTTTCATGCATAGAAAATGCCTTATATCACACTAGTGTTGCAAAGTACTTTACAACACTTAGTAGTTGTAAAGTATATAATATAAAGCTGTCATCGCTGTCATTGTTATTTAAAATAAATTTGGAGTTATCAGGCTGTTAACTGGATTTACATTGAAAAGCCATGCAATATTTTTTAAATGAGGACCTTTTAAATTCTAAAATGATAAAAGCTACTAGGTAGGTTTTTGATATAAACATATTTTTAAACAGTATAAGATATTGCTGTAAGGAAAGTATATATCACCCTAGTGATGCGAAGTTTTCAATTGTTTTGTTATTTTTTCTGTGAAGACAAACAACTTTTATTTGTTTTGGTAAATAACTTGTGGTCGTAGGAAAAATAGTGTACATTACTTGTGTGAAAATCACTTTCTTACACTCGTGGGTTTGTCGCACTCGGCTAACGCCTCGTGTAACAATATTCCCACTCGTGTGAAATTAGTCATTTCCACACTTGTAATGTAATATACTATTTCATGACAACCAAAGTATAATATGTGTAATAATGTGTTAAATGTATTATAACCTTACAGTATTGCTTCTTAAATTAATAAAGCAGGATGGCGAGCCAATGGCATGCGAGCCAGAAATGGCACGCAAGTGGGATTAATTTTTTGGAACATGAATATGAACACACGGAAGTGACAAAGGAGCAACGGAGGGAATTTTGAAGTTGATGAGTTGACCTTTTACTTCTGCTCTTCTAAATTTTTTCTTACTAAAAAGTAAGTAAGTCAAATGGCACGCCCAAGGGCCAATTTTACATTATTGTACAAAAGTGGCACGTTTATACAAAAAGGTGCGCCATCCCTGTAGTAGTGCGAAATCCCTATCTCTTAACGCGCTGTGCATCGGTCTTGCTTTGTTGTTGCTTTACTATATACCTTTTCACTTAGCTGAGCCTGTACATACTTAGTGCAATTATATAAAAATAACAAATATGTCGACCCTTATTTTAAATAAATAAATCTGTACATTTTCTTCGCCACGCCCAAGCCACACAACAGCACGTCCATGTCTTATATTACACGACGCCTTAACACTATCATAACAGAGAATGGACTAAGTGACGTATTAAAAAGTTTTTGTGGCAGTGAACTTAGAAAGAAAGTAACCATTTCTCAAACGGTAACAGGAAGAATGAATGAAGTCCACTGCTTTTTGGTTCCGGTGAATATAAATAGTTGTTTCCTGCTCTTTGGACAGTCAGTTCGGTATAACCTCTTATTAGTGAATAGACATGATTTTTGTAAGTAGATATCGTACGAAAAAATAGGGTTTTTAAAAGATACGACACATCGTATTTGTAAAGATATTTTGTAAAAAAAAACGGTAATTTTCTACAAACCTGCGGCAACTCCGATTTTACCGAAATTTGGTATACGGGGTTTTTTGGGGCGCTGATCACGAATCTGAAAGAATTTTTGGCGGAAACGTTTCGTTCTTGAGATATTCATCATTGACTTGACTTGAAATTTAAACTAATCCTATTTTTACAATATTCCCCCTTCTTTTTGCACACAATTCTTGATTTAAAGCTAAAGTGTCACAAAATATTTGATTTTCACCTTTTAAAACCCCGTTTTTCTACGTTTTTAACATTATTTTTGCATTAAATTGCGTGGCTTTTCTTTGATAATGCGGCAACCATACATACACATAGGGCTTCATGGCACACTGGGATTGAAATGATTCAAAGTATAGCTATGCAATTTAATGCAAAAATAATGCAAAATACGTAAAAACGTGGTTTTAAAAGGTGAAAATCAAATATTGTGGGCCACTTTAGCTTTAAATCAAGAATTGTGTACAAAAAGAAGGGGGAGTATTGTAAAAATTGAATTAGTTTAAATTTTAAGTCTGATGATGAATATCTCAAGAACAAAACGTTTCCGCCAAAAAATTCTTTCAGATTTGTGATCAGCGCCCCAAAGTATACCAAATTTCGTCAATATCAGAGTTGCCGCAGGTTTCTAGAAAATTACCAAAAAAACATTTTTGCTCCCAAAATCTAAATTTTTTTATACGGTGTCTTAAAAAATTTCGCAACATACAGGGTATTTCAAAATAAATGAGAAAAACTTAAAGAGGTGATTCCATGCTTAAAATAAAGGGTTTGTTGGGTCAAAAGTTAACCACTGGGGCGATACAGCAATTTTTTTAATAAAATCTCTTTATACAGGGTGTCAGGGGAAATAATTTCTCTCTGCTAACAAATTTAAGGGGCTGGTTCTACAATGGAAAATAAGGAAAAACAACGTCATATAAACATATGTCCTAAATGCCTTTTGTTTTTGAACTACGCGGTGTTAAAAAAATTTAAAAATATTTTTTTTTATAATTACTTTTGTACCAATTTGGATATTTTTAAAAATGTTGGAGAATGCCTCCTATGCACCAAAAGACATTGTGTCATCCATAAAGTGTTTAGGGTAAATATTTTTAAGAAAAAATGATACGTCAGTGCATTTTTCTGAAATAAAATTATTTTTTAAAATTCCCATTTAGTTTGGAACAAATTTCATCTTTTGACTTTTTTTATTTGACGTACGGTTTTTGCGTAAATAAATAAAAACCATTTCTTGACATGGTCATTTTGTATCGCTTTTATTAAATTTGGCAGTAAAAATCACCTAAATATTTATTTATTCTTTAATTTGATATTGGGAGAATCAGGTCAAATTTCTTTTAAACTAAATAGGAATTTTAAATAATATTTTTATTTTAGGAAAGGAATATGCACTGGCGTACCACTTTTTCTTTAAAAATATTTACCTTAAACCCCTTATGGACGACACTGGTAAAACTTTGTAGTTTTTTGTACGTCAAAAAATGTCTTTTGGTGCATAGAGGGCGTCCGTCCAATTTTTTAAAATATCGAAATTGGTATGAAAAATTATTATAAAAAAACGTTTTCTTTTTTATTTTTATCACTTCGTAGTTTGAAATTTAAGACGTTTAGGACATACATTCATATAAAGTTTTTTCGTATTTTTTATTATATAATCACCCTTTAAGTTTATCGGTAGAGTTACTGGTCACCCTGTATATTATCTTAAAAACAAAAAAGAAAATAAGTGGAAATAATTTCTTACTATTGACGTGAATATACAGTGGCGGCAAACTAATTGGAAACAGATACTTAAAAAGCAATTTAATAATTTTGATACAGAAATGTATACGAGAAATTTCAAATTTTATTTCAATGTTCGAAGATGTTTGATTATTTATAAAAATAAAAAGTTAAAGTACAATGAAAGTATCATTGAAATAAAACTTGAAATTTCTTGAATACATTTCTGTATAAAAATTATTAAATTATTTTTTTAAGTATCGTTTCCAATTAGTTTGCCACCACTGTATATAAAAGGAAAATCTCCCTTTGCTACAGTTTAAAGTACAGTACACAGTATAAACTGTCGAAAAGGAGATTTTTTTTGTAAAAAGCATATTGTTTTTAACTATTGAGTGATTTTAAATATAAAACAAAATATCATATTTTATGGATATTTTTATGAAATAGTTTATTTCGTTCCTACAAGTTATTCTTTTATTTCAAATAATGGCAGTTTAAGAAAGAAATATAGATAAGCAAAGTTTGCAGATTAAATTTAAAAATATAAGAAATATACTTTCTTTTTGCTAAATAATTTTATTGGTTGTTACTAGCTTTTTTAAAATATCTTTATTAACAAAATAATTTTTCATTAAGCACTTAAAAAAGCTTATATATATATATATATATATATATATATATATATATATATATATATATATATATATATACAGAGTGTCCGGAAATGTGGGAAATCTGTCGCACGTAGGAGAACAGATGAAAATAACACAACAAGTTCCTATAAAAATTTTCCGCTTAGGCCCCCTGTAGAGATATGATCCCCTAAGGGGGCAGCAGAAATCGATTTTTCGTGAATAACTTTTAAAAGCGTATTTTAGTACGATGCATAATAGTAAAGACCTCTTAAAATAGTGCCCCTAAAGCTTATGTCGCTTCTTTGGTTGCCAGGGACGGACTAGTTTTTGCACATTATTGATAATATTTTTTACGCCCTGTATGGTGAAGACACAAAAAATATGTTTTTGGGTAGTTTAAACCTTCTGCTAAAAAAAGGTACTCTTGTTCTGACATCGATAAAATGAGCCGTTTTCGAGTAAAAAATTATTTTAACAACATTTGTAACAAATTCCTTACCTGCCACGAGAGGACTTCAATACTGAATCAAAAATTACAAATTACATCGAAAATAAAATTTTGTACCTATTATTAAACAAAAATAAACTTTTATTGTTAAAATAATTTTTTTACTCGAAAACGGCTCATTTTATCGATGTCAAACAAGATTACCTTTTTTAGCAAAAGGTTTAAACTACCCAAAAACATATTTTTTGTGTCTTCACCATACCGGGCGTAAAATATTATCAATAATGTGCGAAAAACTAGTCCGTCCCTGGCAACCTAAAGAAGCGACATAAGTTTCAAGGGCACTATTTTAAGAGGTCTTTACTAGTTTGCATCGTACTAAAATATTATCAAATTATACAGAGCGCTTTAAAAGTTATTCACGAAAAATCGATTTCTAGCTGCCCCCTTTAGGGGATCATATCTCCGCAGGGGGGCTTAAACGGAAAAAATTTTATAGGAACTTGTCGTCTTATTTTCATCTGTTCCATACGTGTGCGAGAGATTTCCCACATTTCTCCTCTGGACACACCCTGTATATATAAATATTTGTGATTATACTGTTTTTATTTTACTAATATATTTTATTTGTTTTTAGGGTACGGTTTTGGCAATTTGCTGCCTCGGGGCGGCAAAGGCAATACCGAGCCATTGGGCGTCATCGAACCAGATACAACTAGAAGGAACTCCAGATATTGAAACATACAGTAAAATTTCCTATCCCAAATACGACATCCCTCGAACTAGGAGAGTATTCCAAAGGTCACCTACCCGCCGATGAAATTAAGATCACCAAAGAAAGCAAAATCACCGTTCCCCAACCATATCCAGTGAAAATCCCTATACCTCAACCCTATCCAGTTCACGTACCCAAACCATATCCCGTCCATGAAACCAAGATTGTTAAAGTACCAGTTCCATATCCTGAAGTAGTCGAGAAAAAGGTTCCTTACCCTGTAGAGGTACCCAAACCTTACCCAGTTCCAGTGCAATCTCACGAATCCCAGGACCTAGGTGGTGGTGGTGGTGGTGGTTATCATCAAGCTTTAACTCAAGATGGAGGTTATGGAGGCGGCTCTTTTGAAGGTGGTCACCAAGCGCTAGAAAGCAATGGGTATGGAGTACAAGAACAGCACGCAGAATTACCCTCCAATGAAGGTTTAGAACACGGTTTTGGAGGTGGTAATCTTAACCCTTACGAATCTAAGGCTTTGGAGGAAGGTTACGGTGCTCCAAGCACTGCGGAACATGGGGGATGGCAGCCAATTAATGGAGGTGAAGGTGAAGGACAATATCATTAAAATGCCATATTTTGTACTTCAGTGATTTTTTTTAATTTTCCATATCAGTATAAACTTTTAAAAGTATTCTGACTAATGAAGGTTTCTGGATACTCTAAGACTGTGTATTTCAATATGTTGGTTGTTTTTGTTAAATATTGTTATTTTTTTGTACATATTGTTGATTTTTGTAATAAAAAATAAAACCTAAAAAGCCTTTTAATTATTTTTAAATGTTTGGTATGTACAGGGTACCTTAAAATTAGCTCACATAGTTTTAAAGACATACTTTACAAATAGAGTTAGATGTACTTCTTACGACCGTATTCACCAATCTTTGACAAATATTTATTGGACTGATAGCCTGCTACATTTACAACCAATTTTGGAATTTCAAATTGGCATTTAAACGATTGATTAAACTTCACCTGCCAAATCCAAATTTTATAAGTGAAATTTACCCACTCTTTAAATATCAATTTAAAATTTTAAAATTGGTTGTAAATGTAGATTAACAAAACTTCTCAAAAGTTAAATCCTGAAATACGTTTTAGTCTGATATCTTTAAAAATATTTATAATACAAAAAATTGTGAACTATCTTAAAAACTATTGGATTTAGAAACACAGTACAAATTTTAGGGAGAAACAATGAATGTCTACTGACTTTGATTAATAGATTAATGTCCATTGACTTATCAATAATTTTTTTCCTTATTGTGTTCTTTTTGAAGCAGCAAATATATTTTAAGAGTTGTTAAAGTTAGTTTTAGTTATTACTTCTTAAAAGTACAATATATACAATATAGTTTCAATTTCGTAATAATTTTATCATTGCATATGATGGTCTACTGAAGTATATTAAGTTAATGCTTTTTTCACTTATTTTAAAAGAAAGCTCACAAGATTTATCACAAATATTTAAGAAACGAATTTTAAAGATCAAAAAAGTCTTCTTTACCTGTGTAATAAAATCCACTTTCTCTAAGCTATAACCATCGTAAGTAAAAAAAAACAATTATTTTAAAGCTGTGGCAACAATTTTGCAAAAATCTCGCAAAAATTTACACACTTCTGTTACTTTAGGTAGTGTATTTATTGTTTATTCTTAAAAAGGTAAAAACCTAATTTTACGGCTTAACTAAGGTGGTAACCCCTGATGATGGCTTTAAATAGGAGACAAGCAGTTTTGTAAAATTTAAAATCAAAGGAAAAACAGTGCATAGTAGGCTGTGACAGCTTGTTTTAGAGCCTCTTTAACAATGTCGTATCAATCCTTGGTTTACTACGCTACTACGCTAAAAACGAACCGTATTTCATAAAAATCGAAACACTAATGTCAAGAAGTGACAATATTTGACATTGACATATTTTTGTAGTTAGGACTTCAACCATTTTTCTTTTAACCCTTATAGTTTAGAATTAACTCGACATTGTAGAAGCGGCTCTCTTATCTCTAGTTTTACAATAATTGCCAGCTCAGTTATGATTCAGTTAAACCATAGAGTAAGGAAATTATAAGAGTTATCATGGAATAGCCGATTTAAGGACAGGTCATGCGAAAACTCCCAATATAATTTTATTCGTTTCTCGTTGAAATACCGCCAGTTAGTCATTTCAGTAAGCTTACGTGTCTCCCCACCGCTGATGTTACACGAGGCGAGGCTTCGACCGACGCATTTAAAGTGTAAACTTGAAAAATGACAAGCCCGCCGCCAATCCTGCCGCAAAAGCGGTACGAAAATTTTAGCATGCCATGATTTCTCTTATCCGTAGGTATGTTACTTTATGGTTAAACTCAACTGGTGCACGAACTCATTTATCTATTTAAAATGCTGTCACTTTTGGCATTTACTTGACAGCAATATATTTTAAATGGACAGGTTCAAATAACAGTTGAGTTTAACTAAACCACAGCTTAAACTGCTATTGTAAAACTGGGCTTTAGTAATATTTTTTACGTTGTTAAGTAATTTTGTGTTTAATAATCACATTGTGTTGGTCATTGTTGTCATTTTTTTTGTTTTTTTTTAGTAGGGGGAAGGACGCTAAAGTTAGAAATAGGCGCTTTTAAAAAAATAAACATAAGTAAACACTTCAAACAAAATGCATTATGTGTTATTGTTGTACTGACTAAGAGGCTTTTTTTGTTGTTGTATGTAAAAAAAGCTACATAGTCTACGATCCGGCATTAAGAAAATATACCCTCATCTGTTAATTAAATGAAATAATATTTTCTAGGCAGATTTTAATGTAGTGAATGCAAGTGAACAACATCTGCCAGCATCGGTCTGCTACAATTAATAATAATTAATTAATTAATAGTTAATTTATTTATAATTGTTACCTTTACATGTTAATTGCATAAACCAATGATCAGCGGTGAAATAGCTTAGTTGGTTAGGTAGCAGCCTGATTTTATTTAATTAAATATGGTAAACATAATTTTGCTAATAGACAAGGGAATATAAAATAGCAAAAAAATGTTACCCAGTGCGGGATACGAACCCAGAGTGTCGACAAGGCACGTACTGCTAAATGCTGCTACCTAACCAACTAGGCTATTTCACCGCTCATCATTGGTTTATGCAATTAACATGTAAAGGTAACAATTATAAATAAATTAACTATTAATTAATTAATTATTATTAATTGTAGCAGACCTATGCTGGCAGATGTTGTTCACTTGCATTCACTACATTAAAATCTGCCTAGAAAATAATATTTCATTTAATTAACAGATGAGGGTATATTTTCTTAATGCTGGATCTCTTAGACTAACCATATGGCATTTTTTGCCGGCGTTGTACATTTAATTTACTGGCATTGCTAACTCTTTAATGGCAAGGCGTTGGCAAAAAGATATCAAAAGACACGAAAGTGGGCGAATGCAGACACTCCTAAGCAGCAAGCTGACGTCTTATTGACGAAAATTGTCGCATATACTTTTTTAAAAGCTAAAATGATGCGATATATATATATATGATATAGGAAAAACTCCTTACTGCATGCAATTTCCTTGCAATGCAAAGTACCATCTCTCGGAACACTGTCCAACTTGGAGGTGCAGATTTTTACACTAGCCGAAGATATTTCTTTCAAAGCTAAGTGAGATGACCCACCGCAGACCGCTCTCGAATTATTTTTGTGTAATGGGTACGGTTTAGACGATAAAAAGCGAAGATATTGCAGAAACGTAGTAGTTTATTGTCCATTACGCCATCTATCGGTATATCAAGAAAACTATTAAATATATATATATATTTTTTATTAACTGTCTTAATAAACAAATAATAACAGTTTTAAACAAAATGTTTACAGCTCCTAACAGTCTACTTGAATATCTTGCCTTCTCGACTAGCCATCACCAATTAATCACACAACACACACTTATTAGGTAATGAATACATTTAATTATGTCTATTAAAAACTCTTTTCTTTAAAAAAGAAACTAAAAAGCTAGAAAACCACATAGAAAACAAATGCACAAAGCGGTCACCTTCGGTCGAAATTAACCGTAGCTAATTTTACCATCATTTTATTTTTATTCGCTCCAAAATACATAATAAACATTTTGTTTGACCTAATTTTTATTTGCATGATTTTTAACAATAAAATGTTATGAAAAGGCCATTTTCTTTAAATTATGTAAAAAAACATAAAATAATGTTGTTTAGCTGCCATTATAAATAAAATAGATCAAGAAAATTGCTCTAATGTTAGTTAAATACCAATGTTAATAATATGGTTTAAAAAGTATGAATATGCGTTGAAGGTTTGCCTTCAAAAATTCAATATTTATTTGCCTGCAACAAAAAGGCATGCTTTAATTTAATCAGGATTGGTATGCCGCCATTTTTGTATGCTTGACGGCAATTCGCCTGCATGTAAAATTTATTGGCAATGAAGTGTTTTTATTTAGGGTTAACTTTTTAATGCGTATAAGATGTTGGCATAATATTGCCACCAATTGCCAATGCTTTACCATCAATGCCAATATGAAAAATGTACATTGCCGGCAAATAGTGTTTGCTGGGTAAAATTTGAAACTAATATTATGTTTGAAAAGAAGATAATAATCAGATCCTAAGTAAATGTCTATAGGGTTACCCGGTATGTTTATAATACTAACAGTAAATTATCTGCCCCAAAATGCAAAACAACCGTGGGAATATTAACATTACATAACCAAAATACAAGATGTATCTCAGATAATATAACATATTAACATTTACCAGGGCCTATTAGTGAAAATATATGTATAAATAAATCATTTTCAATACTGCGTAAAAGAATAAAACCAAAGCGAGCTTTGCTTATAAAGCATGTAAGCTTAAGTTTTTCTTTTGGTTTTTTTTGGTTTCTTTAAAAGAACTTGGATTCTAGTAAAATGAAAGTAAAATTGATCCCCTTCACTTTACATCACTTTACGAATATATGTAGAATGTCTGATTCAATTTGCTACACAGAAGCCGCCGAAAGTTTGACAACACCTCTTATGTTTTGAAATATAAATGATTCGGATTGAGCGCTGTCTTCTAATAAAAAAAATACTAAAAATTATTTTACATACATAAGTTTGATTAAAAACATTAAAAGAGAAAATTAAATTTAAACGTGTAAAATTTTCACGGGTTTACCTTCTTCTGAAGAAAATATTATTGAATTTAAAAAATAAAAGCAAATAAACAAAGGACCAAGTAAATAAAACTAAGCAAATGCTTTTACTTAAATTAATTAAAAATAAAACATATAAAAATGCCTGTAAACAATATTCATAAAAAAAAATGAATCGACTCCAAAAATAAGTAAAAAGTCACTTAAAAGTTGAAATAATAATAAAAAAAAAAGAAGTCGGGCAGCATATTACATAAAAAGTATAAAATCTTTTGTTTATTTAGTTAATAACATTAAGTAATTGAGCACATTTGCTATATTACCCGACTTCTTTTTTATATTATTTTTAACTTTTGTGTGACTTCTAACTTATGTCTTTAAGGTCGGTTTAATTAAAAAAAAAAGATTATTTTTAGTTTCTTATTATTACAGTTAAATTTAGAAATATTTACTAAAACAACACTACTAGTACCTTTTTTAGTGATTAGCTACAGTTTCTATCGGTTTATAAGCTTCTGACAGCAATGGAAGTTTAACTAAGAAATTTAAAAAAAAAGATTTAACTAACCAGAACCAACCATGACCCCCACCTATACACGGTCTTTAGTTCCTTAAATTGTCTATCAAAAGCTTATAAATCGATATACAGGGCTGCAATAAATCAGTACACACGGGCTGCAGGTAACCGCCGTGATTGGTAAAATACATTATATCTGGTAAAGCTTATAAATCGATACACATGAGGCTGCAGCTTTTCGCTTGTCTTTTAGTTCGGTGGAAAGAGCCAAGGTTTGTCGATTCTGAGATGCGTCTTGATCTCTCCTACGTATGGCATAGAGAGAAAAAATAGGTTCTAGTACCTTTCTCTCTTGCGATCCTGACTTTATTTTTTTATGGGACCACCTCGAAAGTGCACATTTTTAAATCAAAAAAGAATTTTTAACATTGGTCCCGAAACACCAGAGTAATCGCGTAACATACACACAAAAAGAAAACATACGCGGCTGAATCGAGTACCTCCTAATTTTTTGAAGTCGGTTAAAAAATGAAACATACAGGCGGAATTGTAGAACCTCCCTCTTTGTTCGGTGAAAAGTGTGGACCCCGGATCCCAAGGCTAAGTCGATCTCTAAATGCGCCCCCGATCTCTCTTTTAACACGCTTTTTTATTAACTTGGTTGTAACTATCCATCTATCTATCTATCTATCTATGTAACGGAATCTTTGAGCCTAATTTTTACCAACTTCCAGCTATTCGATTTCTTTGAAACTTTGCACACGTATCAAGGACCCATGACAATGCAATAATCTGCAAACAGTATCCGTTATCCTGGTTAGGATCGCCAGGATAAAAAAATTCCTTTATATTATAAAAATAACACCTGTGTTGCCATCTTTTGGCAACATCCCAAACTTCTCTCAGGAACTTTAAAGGAAAACACGCTTTTTATTAGCTACTCTTGACAAAATGGCGAAGGAATTTTTTAGTGAATAAACTGGACATTTTTACATACATACAGGAATCTTTAAGCTTAATTTTCACCAACTTCCAGCGATTCGATTTCTTTTGAAACTTTGCACACGTATCAAGGACCCATAACAATGCAATAATCTGCAAACAGTATCCCGTTATCCTGATTAGGATCGCCAGGATAAATAAATTTCTTTATAGATTTTCTGTAGGAGAGTAACAGAGAAAGAGCTAGTGCGCGATCTGCGCATGCGTGCAGTTTTGGACGTACTCTCAGCATAAGGCTGACAGAAACTTGTTCGAGAGTAGTTGCGTTCTGAAACCCCATGCAACAGTGAAGCTTTAAATGAAATGAGTTAGGATTACGAAGTAGTTTGTAAAACATTTCAATATCACATGTTCGCGAAAAACCAATTGATGTATCGAACTAAAAATGAAATAATAAATAATAGTTTAAAGAAACACGCTTTTTTATGCAACCGAACTAAAAATTAGAAAATAATTTTTCATTATAAAGAGTTTGTATTACAGTAATAAAAGGTCAAACAATGAATCATAATTATATACCTCATAATAGAATTATAATAAAATTTAAGATAATAACAGAATAATTCACTTCAGAGAAAAAGTGTGGGGTGCATTTTACTATTTTTTCATAACTTTTCCCTCACAGATATTTACAAATGAAATAATTATAACATTTAATATATTAAGCACCCTACGCTTTTATTCTCTGAAGTTAATTATTTGGTAGAGTTTTGGTTGCACTAAAACAACTTAAACGCAAATATCTCGGAAACAGGTTGCTCAGAGCGATTCCCACAAAGCAGGTATAGTGTAGAAAGAATACGAGAGCTTTCTGTTTGACTTAAATTGTATGTACAGAGAGGCAATAAAAGTTGTGATGTTTAAAAAAAATAAAGCACTGTAGTTTATGTTAAATAATCCCTAGATAGCCCTAGTTTTATTTTAGTAACTACATTTTTATGAAATTT
Source organism: Listronotus bonariensis (assembly GCA_014170235.1). Classification (NCBI taxonomy): domain Eukaryota; kingdom Metazoa; phylum Arthropoda; class Insecta; order Coleoptera; family Curculionidae; genus Listronotus; species Listronotus bonariensis. Next base: position 44,585 of record JACEGR010001136.1, on the reverse strand, counting down.
ATTTTAAAATAAAATGCTGTTCATTATGAATGTATATTTTTGTGATTTTAAAAAGAATACTTCAAATAAATCTTTGTTCTAAATGTCTTAGTTTTCGAGATGCAGGATGGTGGAAATTTTTTGTAATATCTCTGAGACCATAAATTGACATGATATGAACAAAATTTAATTTTCGTATCTAGGACAGTCTGTCTGCTAAATTTAGCAACATCTATTAGTCCATCCTGCCGATAATTATAACACCACACTGTATAAAATGAAAGGATGATGTCATTGGCCGCAAAAAGGAAGAAAGGTAAAATGTAGAGCGGTTTCTTCCGACAAATGAGATTTCAAGGTCGTCCAATTATATAACTGTTCTTGTCAGATAAACGCGGTAATGCGAATTAAAACAGATGTTTAACTGGTAAAGCAATAATTATCAAAAAGTTAGTTGCATTAAATTAACACAATAATTAAAGAAATTAAACATCAATTCATATGTAAATCGCTATGTATTTTGTTTAGGTTTGGGAATCATTTTTAGGTAAAAATAAATTATATTAAAAAATATGTTTAACCGTTTTATTGTACTAAAAGCTAAAATTCGGCGAGTCCCAAGGTTAGTTTATATTTATAAGGTTGCGACATATCCTCAACTTTTAGGCGGTTCGAGGTCGGGGACGCAAGGAAGGGCACTCCACGGAGAAAAGTTGGTAAGACTGGGTAAAATCAAAGCTGATGATCAATCCAGTGGCGTCTAGAATTTGAGCATTTTATTTTGTATTCTTTTGGAAGTGATATTTGTTGAAAGATGTAATTCCAAATGTTTTTTATTTAAAGTAAAAGAATTTACAACTTAATAATAATTAAAAACTATTGTGTAAACGGTTGTTCTACTAATACAATAAACTGTATATCTCCGGCACTGAACAACATGGCCGAAAAATGGGAGATGTGACGTCATAACACGTCAAAGCAATATGGCCGAATGTCGCGACCTTATATAGACCGACTTTGGGCGAGTCCCAACCCTAATAATTAACCAATACACCATAAATTTCTATTACACATATAATTTTTAGTCATTTAAAAACCAATCATTCATATTATAGATATTATATAATTAAAGTTGTTGGAACACCTATTTTTGATTAAAGTGGCGTAATTTTCAATTCTACAACATCTTTATGAAATTAATGTTTTTATAGATTAGGGTGCGGTCTTATAATTTTTTCTGTTGCATTTTATAGCAACTATATTCATTTATTAGGTAACAAATTATATTGATGTTAAAACGGGTGTACACGTCTAATTTCCATCCATCAACAGTCTTATTACCCAATATTTTTGTAGTATAAAAATATGAAACCCCAGCGGCTATTTTAAATAAATATTTAATTTTGTTGTATAAATAAATTTATTGATTATAAATGAATATAGGCTGTAAGAACAAATTCTATGAAAGTATGAGAAACTAAAAATATATACAGAGTGATTCAAAAAACATATGCCATCGCTTAAGGGGAGATTCCTTAGCCAAAAATAAGACAAAAATGTCATATGAACATTGGTCCGCAAATACTTGGTTTCCAAGATACAGAGCGTTTAGTTTTTTATAATTTTTCTTTCTTTTTTGAATATTTTTAAAACTACGCCAGCGATTTGGCTTAAATTTGGGACATAGGGTACATTTATTAGTAAGCATATTTTGAGTATAAGGAATTTGCTATATTTTTACCAGGGGCGTACTTGTGGGGTAGACACATAATATTTTTTTAATTAAAACATGTACGCCACTGATTTTAATAAATTTTGACAGCACAATTAAATACTTTACTAAATGCCTAATAAAACTTGTCTCCTCGCATTTTTTCGAATTTCGTTTGGTTTTCGGGATATTTGCGATTTTAATACGGGCTGCAGCTACTGACCTCCATTTACCATAAGTTATAAAAATCATCAAAGAATGCTTTAATTTAAAAAAAACAAAACCAACTTGCAATTTAACTTAAAAAGTGGCTAAATGAGATGCTGAAAATGTCCTCCTTGAGCTTCGTTGCATGCTCTTAGTCTTCGTCCTAAAGATTTGCGTACTTTTGCGCAAATAGTACGATTTTGTCTTATTTTTTTAAATGCCCCCTCCATCGTTTGTAAACAATTTCTGCCTGGTATTCACGACTCTTCTAAACAATTTCTTTAACATGTCCCCAGAGATAAAAATCTAAGGGATTGATGTCTGGTGATCTCGGTGGCCATGCGACTGGTCCTCCACGACCAATCCAGCGAGGACCATACACTTCATTTAAAAATCTTCTTACTTTAGCCGCAAAATGTGGTGGTGCTCCGTCATGTTGGAATCATAATCTGTTATTGTTTCTTAGATAAAGTGGCAAAATATCGGGCAATTCGTTTTTAAGAAATTGAGGTAAGACGCTCCATTTAATTTATTTGGTAGAACTACAGGTCCGATAATTTCATTTCCAACAATTCCAGCCCAAATATTAATAGAAAATTGATGTTGGAAATTTGTTGTCTGCAAAGCGTGACGGTTTTCTTCCGCCCATGTATGATTATTATGAAAATTTATAATGCCTCTTCGTGTGAAAGATGCCTCGTCAGTAAAAGTACATATTTAGAAAAACGCCGGTCGTTTTGCAGCTGATTGAGAAACCATTTGGCAAAATACTTGTCTAGGTCCATAATCCCTGGGTAAAAATTCTTGTACCCTTGTAAAATGATATGGTTTTAGTTGTTGTTCTTGCAAAACTCGCACTACCGAAGCTTGAGAAATAGTAGTACACAATAGAATATTATCAAGCACTTTTTAATTTAAAAATTGTTGAGACATTTAAGTTAGTTGAATAGAACAAAATTAACGATTGCGAGATCTCCTAAATTGGTATAAACTATCATGTTTAGGAGGCAAATTTAGGCAAGTTCAAAAGTTACAGATATTTTTTCTTTGTTAACATGTTTCATGTTCTCTTTTTCATGCTATCGATTGTTTGGAGTTGCGAAAATTACATGTTTGCTGATATTTAAATTTATTTTACAAGTAACTACCCGCTGAGATTTAAAGAGTGTTGGGTTTACCAGCAGGCTGAGTAGGCTGGAGCCTAGGGCGGCAAATTTTTAGGGGTAGGCAGATTTACTTTACAAATTATTTATTTCGTTTTAGAAATATTGTAGGAGGTAGAAAATGGAAGTGGGTCCCCAACCATAAAGTTACGGGCGGCAAAAATTAATAGCCTCCGGGCGGCAAATATGTACATCCGCCACACTGTATTTAAATGAAGGGATTTATCGCAATTAATCTTTGGTAGATGTTGAGTAAGGGCGGGAATGTAATATTTCAGTGATATATCAAACTTGTTAAACTGACAGCTACAATAGGTCTATTTCTTTGATAACAAAAGTGTACACAAGTGTACACCATGCCGCAATATCGGAAAGAATTTGTCGACGGCGTTCTGGTTTTCTGTTCGGAGTACGGTAGTTAATGAGCGTCACGGTCAGACCGCGGACGGAGGGTACGGGGTGCCAGTGTTTGTATTTTGCCACGGCTTTTAAATGCGCATGTTCATCCAGCCGTCCATTTGTTCCGTACTACGCGAGGTCGTAAAAATGCTTCTTGTCACTGCGGATCTAAATGTAGAATATCTATGGGCGAAGGGCGTTTGTACACCCATGTGTAACGCGAGTTAGTTGTTTTAATGGATTTATTTCTTTTTGTTATGGTTTTAAAAAGGAAATATGTAATTCGGGCCATTGCAATAGCGTTAAATGCATTTTTTTTAATTAAAGCTTTCTTGATGAAATGGCGAAGATTTTAATTTATAAAGAAAGCTTTTGTAGTAATTATTATTAATTACTATGTGGTTTATTTTATAATACTTTAAAGCTTTAAACTGCTTAAGTGCTGTATATTATTTTAATAAATCCAAAACAATATTAAGCATGAAAGAATTTTTAGATTTTATCTAATACATTAATAATAATAACAACAATACATTTTTATAACCGAAAACCAACGACCAGAAACACTTCTTATTGTTTATTTAAATAAAATTAAATAATAATATTTCTAATGCCATATACATTAATTTTAAAGCATGAAGAATTGAACAAGGATATGAGATATGTAAGTAAAAAGGAATGTAACTTTTAAATGTACGATCTGAACTAGATGTTTTAAACAATTTAAAATTATGTAATTGTTAAGCTGTCAAATACACCTTGTTAAATTTTATTTTAATCAAACAAATTAAAGAAAAAGTTGGGTTTATATTTTCGTGCAAGACCTTATAAAATACTTACTGACTCTTATGTAAAATTTTCTATTTTTATAAGTATTTCAAAAATAAGCCGCAAGCTTACGTCATTCTTAAGTCATTTTTGGTCATAGGACATCATCAGACCAAAATTAGACGTCATGTTTAGAAAACCCGCCAGAAAAATTTTGTGACATTATATAATTCTTGTCATAATCCAATCGAAATATCATATGACAGAAAAATAAGTCTAATAATTTTACAAAATTAAAATAGGAAAAACTCTACCAATAGATGGCGCAACGGACAATTATCTACTACGTTTATTCAACATATTCGCTTTTTATCGCGTACCGATGAGACCAAATTAGTTCGAGACTGGTCTGCGGTTGATGATCTCAATTAGGTTTGAAAGAAATATTTTCGGCTAGTGGAAAATCTGCATCTCCAGGTTGGACCGTGTCCCGAGAGATGCGACCTTGCAGTGCAAGGAAATTGCAAGCAGTAAGGAGTTTTTTCCTATTTAAATTTTCAAATAAAATATCGTATTACTTTAGCTTTAAAAAAATATATATGCGTCAATTTTTCGTCATCTTAAAGACGTCATTATGGCGTCATTAACGGGACGACAAAATTTAAAAAAATGGATTTTATTAAGTTATATTTATTATCATACGGAAGAACTATATCTTACATATATTTTTAAATATTATGCCTTTTAGATGTTGGCCTTGACTGCACCTAACATGGTCTGTTCTTAAGCTCCAATTTCCGAGCGCCAAATCAATTCGTCAGGATCATCGCGTACACTCGCAGCTACTGCCGATATAATTTTTGCACTACGTGCTGGATGTTACCTATTTGATCAAGGATTATCCAATAATGAAAATTGAAGTTTACATTTTTGTGATATTTTGTATGTGGTACAGCGAATAGTCGGCTCAGTAGGCCGATTAGGCGTTAATCATAAGTTGCCGAAGCGTACGATACATTTCTCGGAGAATGATGATTTTCATAATACAGTTAAAGAAGTTTTAGACGTTGTGCCAAGGGCTAAGTCTTTCCACGATAAATTGCCAAAGAGTACTGAACACAAATACCATGACAGTTTTAAATTTGGACCCTTTCATCTATCCAAAAATACCTACTAGAAATAGTACCACTAAATGAATCACCCAATACTTTGATATTTCCGATTTATTTGTTTTTTTATGACAATAATACAGGGGCGGTCATATCAACTTTCGAGGGGGAGGCCATATCATCATTAAATGTCCATATTTGCAATAAGGTATGTTTGGGTAAAAAAATATAGTCGGTTACAAAGGATGTGGCATGAAAAAGGAGGGGCGGGCATGGCCCCCATGGCCCCCTTATGACCGCCCCTGCAACAATATACAGGGTTTCCTTAAATAGTCTGCCACAGTGTGAGGGCTGGTAAGCTTTTAAACATTATTATTATTTTTTTTTTTTTAATTAAGTCTTTCATAGATTGTATTTATTTTCAGACCACGCGTTTGCACCAGAAGACTAAATCGAAGAGATGATTTCTATTGAGTTTCGGAAAATCAGCAGGTAGAATTTAGATAAAGAGACGCCGCCGCCACTAAAAGCTTTTGTGATACTTTAACGCGCCAGTCTCGCTTTGTCGTTTCTTTAGATCGTCTTCTTTCCACTCATTGGCAAAATTGCCTATGAACTTTTTAAAGTGGGACGTGTATATTAATGTATCTTATGTGTTAGTGTAGAATATACAGAATGTTTTTGCACAGTGGTTTCAAACTGCTATGGTAGAATCCTCTGATTAAAATAGGAAAAAAAAAGTTTTTTTAAGTATAGGTCTGCATTTTTTTTTTGCTTCCAAGATACAGAGTATTATACTTTTTAAAATTTTTAAAACACTTTTTGTAAAATTTGTTAGGCTAGATATAAACGTTATTTAATTAAATATTTGTTGTTGTTTTTACATAATTGCTAATAAGAAATAATATAATTTAATTTAAAAGAAAAAATTGATGGACTACAAATATGCAATTAAGTGATTTTTTTCTCTCAAAACTAAACAGCAAAGAGAAATAAAAGCTGTATTTTTATTTTCTTAATCTAAAGAAAGTACGAAAATTTCACAAAGATTTTGACAGTCAGTGGCTTACTTCTTTTGGTTAAAAATATCGTTAAGGTGCCGCTCGAGACCCCACTGGACTTATTAAATGTAATTAGGTTAGTATAAAATACCCCTTTATGTCATAAATTAAATTTCCAAATTAAAGCAAAATTGGTTAAAAGATATTTACAAAAACTACTTTTTTCACACCCTGTATCTTAAGAACGAGGAAAATTGTAGACATATGTTTATAGGAACATTTTTTTCATATTTTGATGAGTGGATTCTACCTTTACCGTTTGGCACCACTGTTTAAAAATACCTTGTATATATTAGGTTTGTTCCAGCAGGCTGTTAGAAATGTTTACAACCGTTCGGATTCTGCGCACCTCAAATTTGTCGTTCCAGCAGTGCCATGTTTGTAACATTATACAATTGTTTGTTGTTCCAGCAGTAGTTTTAAGATGTTGGAAACATGTTGGAAACTGTTTGAAAAGTTTGCAAACTTTCTTCAAACATTACTGACAAATTGTTAACATAACATTTCTTGTATTGACGTATAAGCAGTATGCACGCCTTGTTTATTTTTCGTTCCAGCAGAAAACTGTTGCCAACATTTCTGACTAATGTTTGTAACAATTTCTGCGTTTCACGATTGTTGCTAACATGTTTCCAACATTCTGCTGGAACAAACCTATTAAAGTAGAATAGAGGTAAAATCTAAACATAACTAAAAAAAGTCAATTTATCGTAGATATAAATTTAAATAAATAATAGTTTAAAAAAACTAAAAAACACGCTTTTTATATGCAACCGAACTAAAAATTAGAAAATAATTTTTCATTACAAAGAGTTTGTCACTTCAGAGTAAAAAGCGTGGGGTGCATTTTACTATTTTTTCATAACTTTATCCTCATAGATATTTGCAAATGGAATAATTATAACATTTAATATATTAAGCACCCCACGCTTTTATTCTGAAGTGACAAACTCTTTGTAATGAAAAATTATTTTCTACTTTTTAGTTCGGTTGCATATAAAAGCGTGTTTTTTAGTTTTTTTAAACTATTATTTATTTTTCAGTTTTTAGTTCGATATATCAATTAGTTTTTTAAAAATAAATGCTCCAGTTTATTCACTAAAAATTCCTTCGCCATTTTGTCAAGAGACACAGAGGATCTGTAAAGGAATTTATTTATCCTGGCGGTCCTAATCAGGATAACGGGATACTGTTTTTAAATTATTGCATTGTCATCGGTCCTTGATACGTGTGCAAATTTTCAAAGAAATTGAATCGCTGGAAGTAGGTAAAAATTAGGCTCAAAGATTCCGTTACATAGATAGATAGATAGATAGATAGATAGATAGTTACAACCCAAGCTAATAAAAGCGTGTTAAAAAAAAGTAGTCAGGTATCTAATTGCATAATCCAAAATTCAATTTTTATTCTACAATAAAACCCTAAACCCATCACTTCCAGTAAACTTATAGGCAGGGGGTAATGAGCGCCAGTATCAATGATACAGGGCCCCTGAGCTATAGGGGCCCCCAAATGTGTGTAAACAAAAATTAGTGGTATAAATCTATAAAATTGTCGGTTAATTTGGGAAAATGTGGCCCTTTTTTTATAGGCAAGTAAAAAACAATGTTTTTGGAAAGTAGAAACCCATTTCTTTTTTCAATTTTTTTTTGGGGCCCCTAACTCGTTGTGATTTGAAGCCCCTCCAAGGCAAAGAATACCAATCCATAGAACCCCACAAGTGAGATTTCAGCGTACCCTAAAAATGTTTAGTACCTACCGCGACCAACAGATGGCGAAAGTAGTACGATGTCGCTTTGCTAATACGAGTACCATCAGAAATTGATAGCAGTCGCTGACGAGCAGTCGGCCCGATCATTTAGAGTGAGGATGTACGCAAAATTTAATAAAAATAAAATCCCCGATATAAGGTAGTATCCACAAGATGATTAAATTTATGATTTCAGAATAGGATATATCGATGGGTTTTTGACAAAACATCGTAAGCAACATTCGTCAGTTTTACGGGAAACGTTTGTTTTTCATTGGCTTTATTTCAGATGAAGATATGGTCTATATTGGTTCGGCGGTTCATTTAATTAATGGTAGTTATTTGGGTACATGCCAAAAAATAAATTAATAGTACCAAAAAAAAATTAAGCAAGTAAATAGAGAACTAAAAATCGACGTTTTGGTGGTAAGTCTGCCACCGTTGTCAAGATAAATTAAATAAAAATAAAAAATTTAAAAATTAACTATTATTTAGGTTTAGAATTTTAAAATTTGTAGCTTTTTTTTAGGAGATTCTGAAAATTTTGACATTAAATGTTAAATATGTTTATTTTGTAATTCAAATTAAGAAGAAATCTAAAATAAAACATTCAGATCTCGGTTTTTCTTTAAAAGTAACGCGATGGGAAGAAAAATCGTTTCCCGTAAAATTGGCGAATGTCGCTTACGATGTTTTGTAAAAACGCATCGATATATCCTATTCTGAAATAATAAATATAATAATCTTATGGATACTGGTCCATTTATCGGGGATTTTATTTTTATTAAATTTTGCGTATATCCTCACTCTAACTGATCGGGCCGACTGCTCGTCAGCGACTGCTATCAATTTCTGATGGTAATCGTATTAGCAAAGCGACATCGTACTACTTTCGCCATCTGTTGGTCGCGATAGCTACTAAAAAATTTTACGCGGTACGGTGAAATCTTACTTGTGGAGTTCTATGGATTGGTATTCTTTGTCCAAGGCACACTACGCCACTGCTTATAGGCCTGTTACATAACAAGGATCTGAAGTAAATCAATCTTAGACAAATTGCATAAACTATCTGTTCTATTTTACCTTCTTGCTCAAGATACAATAAGACAAAACAAAAAGAGACAAAATTACAAGAACACACTTCCTCTCAATTGAGATTAGTAATTCGAACACGCCCACACTTAAAGTGAAAATTACCCGGTATATTTCTTGGTATTAAAGATTATATCTAGGGCATTTAGAAAGCATGTTCTTCTTTTTACAACACTTAATTTGATTATGCTTTAACGAAGCAGCAAAAGTCATTTACGGCCCCGGGAATCGAACCCGGGTCGTTCGCTTGCTAGGTGAAGTGGTTTACCACTATGTCACAGAGAGAGACATTTTAATTAAAAATCTTTTTTGTGAATAAACTTATATTTTTTGACATTGTTTGTCAAAATTTTTGTTAGGAGATTTTTAACGAAACAAAAGTAAAAATTAATTTCAAGGTCGAATAAATTTCGAAGGAGGAAATTTATTGAAAAATGTTAAAAGACTTTTTTCTAGCGCTCCTACAATTTTCTTTAAAAGTGTGTATTGGATTTATTTAAATATTCATATTTAAATTGTCTACTTCACACATATTGTAGATGCAAAAAATGAATTTTTAAGTTATACGAACTTTAAATTTTAAAAATTTGCCATAATTGTAGTCTAAAAGTATTTTGACACGATTGGAAAATGGAGCTGGCACCTTCAACTTTAAATATTTTACTACCTACTTGTGTTCATAAAAAAAATTCTTGTATTTAATTATATGTTACTGTATACAATCACTTTTTCTGAAAAATGCAGTTATACCATTTATAAACCCGACCATCGATTTGTAGTAGTAACAAAATCCAAAGTCAAAAAACAAAACTGAAAAATTGTTTATTGTTTAAAGCCCCACTACATGGACAACAGCTTAATTGATGACAGTTTACGAAGAAAGCAAGGTTAGTTTATATTATTTATAAGGTTGCGACATATCCTCAACTTTTAGGCGGTTTGAGGTCGGGGACGCAAGGAAGGGCACTCCACGGAGAAAAGTTGGCAAGACTGGGTAAAATCAAAGCTGATGATCAATCCAGTGGCGTCTAGAATTTGCGCATTTCATTTTGCATTGTTTTGGAAGTGATATGTGTTGAAAGATGTAATTCCAAATGTTTTTTATTTAAAGTAAAAGAATTTACAACTTAATAATAATTAAAAACTGTTGTGTAAACGGTTGTTCTACTAATATACAATAAACTGTATATCTCCGGCACTGAACAACATGGCCGAAAAATGGGAGATGTGACGTCATAACACGTCAAAGCAATATGGCCAAATGTCGTGACCTTATATAGACCGACTTTGGAAGAAAGCTCTTTTTTGTTGAGACTTTCGTTTTCTTTAAGAATGTGTGTTGGTAAAATTTTTCAGATCAACAATTTACGATATACCTATGTTGTCAAAAAACTGTTAGTCGCAGAAATAGACCTCTTAATAATAATATTTAGGGGTCAAACCTTCACAATGTATATATCTTTTTCAACTTGAACAATTTCAATATTAAAAAAAATATAGTCAATATTTATTTGTCCCATTCTTGTCTATACAATCTGCCTTACAAAAAGTAGCATAGTCTCAGGGCAGTTAACAAGGTGCTTAAAGAGAAGGTGGCCTAACTTTCATTTGACAGTTGACAGGTATGACGTCAAAGGGACCCCTTTTAAAAAAATGTCATTATTTCTTTAGTGTTAATAGTGTTTATATTTGTGAATAAATAGTAGATTAAAAAGGCTTTAACAATTGTATAAACCATATTTTAAATTGTAAATTGGTAAGAAAAAGGACTCCAATGACGTCGATGTATCAGCTGGTTACTGTCATATCAAAGTTGGGCCACCTTCTTTGTAAGCACCTAGGGCAGTTTAAGAATAAAATTTTGTTTGTTCAACATAAAAAGTATAGGATTTAATTATATATGTTATATGCGAAAATATCCGACTTATAATAATTTCTCACACTCTTATTTCGCAATAGGAACATGACCCCGTAATTCCAAGAAGCTAAATCAGCATAATTGCGAAACGTGCTGTTTGCCGTGGGAACAATGCTGACTTAGCAACTATTTTAGTATAAATAGACTAAGATTTGTATTTTAGAGTTAGTATAGTTATTAGCCGTTACTATGTCGGTTTGAATTTTAAGTGTATTTTGTAAAATTAGTTTAGTAGTGAAAATAAAGTTTTTTAAAAAGTAATTTGTAAAGTTAACTAGATAAAAATTGGCGCAGTCGGTAGGATTCGTCAACGTCAGCAGAAAAGAAGAAATATTTCAACTGTTGGCGGCGGATTCTCATCCCTTAACGAAAAAGAACCTCACGGCACCCTCACTCAAAGATAGTTGTGGAAGGAACACCTGGTGAAGCCCCTGACAGCTAGCCTGCGAGAACAAGAGCCGATGCTTTTACTTGTTTTGTAAGTATAACATTGATCATCACGTGGTTATTTATTGTGTGTTTATTGTAAAGTGATTTGTTTTAACTGTACTGTTCGATTTTCAAATTCCCTTTATTATTCAATTGTTTATCGATCCATTAACGTATTTGTAAAACTTAAATTTATTAAAAATGCCGGAAACACGAGCTCAACTACAGCAAAGCAACACTGCTACTGCCGAAATTGAGCCTTACAAGCTCTCCGAAATTTTTTCTATTATACCAGAATTTGAAGGTGACCAGATCTCTCTGGGTACATTTTTGAGCGCATGCGATTGTGGTTACCAAATGGCCACAAATGACCAACGATTTTTATTAGTGATTCATATCAAAAATAAATTAAAAGGTCGTGCCGCGCAATTAATAAATTCTAGGAACCCATCCACCTACACCGAAATTAAACAACTTTTAAATCTTTATTTCGGTGATTCTAGGGATTTGTCATCCCTAATACAAGACTTACAAAGACTTAGACAACTACCTAACGAGTCGCCACTGACCTTTTTCAACAGGTTACAGGTACTTAATGCAAAAATGTTAGCTAATATTCAAAAATCAAGTCTCACTAATGAGCAAAAAGTTGCCCAAACTTCTCTTATTGATACCATGACATTAAATACCCTCTTAACGGGCTTAGAGCCTAAATTAGGTCAAATCATCCGTGCAGGAAATCCCACAGATCTTCCCGATGCACAATCTCGCATAAGACGAGAATTACAGTTGTCATACTTTGAAACGCAAAAAGTATTAGACAACCAAACCCTAAACCCCCACAACAAATTAAAAGACCCAATGTTCAAGTCAATCGTTGCTTCAAATGTGGACGCAATGGCCATTTAGCCGCAGATTGCCATTCCCAAATGCAATCCCGCCAAAACGGCTTTCCCAATAGCAACACTAATTATCAAAGACCACCGATCCCGCAAAACCAAAACCCTCAATCTTCCCAACAGTTTAGACCAAACACATTTCAAAATCAACCTAGACCCTCCGTAATTCAACAAAATAATTATCAGGCTCGCCCGAATGTCATACAAAGAAACCCCAACTATTCGCCAAACCAACAAAGGGCACATCATGTAAATTTTGAAAGCGAAACATATAGCGATAAGTACGACTACAATGATTATTCTACAGACTATAACTATGACTATCCCGAATACGATCCCAATTTCCAATCTTTCGAGGAATATACTGTCCCAGTTCCTGAACCCCAAGATTACGAAAATTTTCTTTCACTCCCTCAGGAACACAGGCCTCCAGACAACACAACGGAAACAATAGACCCTGTCATGACACTTTCCAGCCAAATTCAAACACTAAATTTGGACAATATGAACCCGAACCTCAACTTCCCGGAGCAAAGCTTTCTTTAAACCCTCTACTTACCGTAAATTCTAAAAATCTATACTACATTTACGACGCCACAAATACATACAAACTACTTGTTGACACCGGGGCTGGCATTTCTATCTTTAAAGAAAATACCGCCAAAAACTTTCCAAATCGCACCCCGAAAATGTTACGGTACAAGGAATAACAAACCAAAAATTATCTATATCACAATCAACCCTAATACCTTTTAGTAAAGGAGATTCTCATAAAGTGTTTATTTATGATCTAGATATTGATTTTGATGGCATACTTGGTCTTGATTTTTAGAACACTATGAATGTATTATAGATTTAAAATCAAAAAGCCTTATTACTAATTTTAAAACTATACCCCTACATAAAGTATCTAGGCCTATTAAAGAATCAAATAACCTTAATTTAAACAGTAATAATATTTTAATAGACGGTCGAACCGAAAAATTTTTAAACTCACATGTAACTTAAAAAATACTGACGCGATTTTGCACTCTCAAGAAAAGGAAAAGGTTAGATTACCAAATGCTCTTGTACGCGTTAATGAAAAAGGCGAATTTTTAACAACAATTATTAACGCCAACGTAATACAAAAAATATTGATTTTTCAGATCTTTCTATCGAACCATTTACCCCTAGCGAGACGATACTTAATCTTAACACTCAAAATGAGCCTAATACCTCTCAACTTGACAGAACTCAAATAATCAAAAATCAACTGAGAACCGACACATTTAAATTCGGAAGAAAAAGAACTTATAACAAATCTTTGTTTAGATTTCATGGACATATTCTATCTAGAGGGTGATGCTTTGACATTTACAAACGAGGTTAAACATTCTATCGTGACTAACAACGCTCCTCCCATTTTTACAAAGTCCTATAGGTACCCCCATGTTCACAAAGAGGAAGTTAAGAACCAAACTAATAAGATGCTGGAACAAGGCATTATTCGCCCTTCTGTTTCATCTTGGTCTTCCCCTGTCTGGGTAGTGCCAAAGAAAATTGATGCCTCCGGCAAGCAAAAATGGCGCGTGGTAATTGACTACCGTAAATTAAACGAGGTTACAGTCGACGACCGCTACCCCTCCCCAATATCTCAGATCTATTAGACCAATTAGGCAAGTGCCAATATTTCACGACGCTTGATCTCGCGTCTGGATTTCATCAAATAGAGATCAATCCCGATGACATTCCCAAAACAGCTTTCTCCATCGAAAATGGACACTACGAATTTGTCCGTATGCCCTTTGGGTTAAAGAACGCACCGTCCACCTTCCAAAGAATCATGGACAACATCCTCCTCGGCGTTCAGAATGAAAGGTGCTTAGTGTATATGGACGACATAATTGTCTATTCGCCAACAATACATGAACACCTAGACCGACTCAAAGAAGTATTCAAACGTCTTCGAAAAGCCAATTTGAAAATCCAACCCGATAAATGCGAGTTTCTGCGAAAGGAAGTCGCATACCTTGGTCATTTAGTAACTAAAGACGGTGTTAAACCGAATTCCTCCAAAGTCGAATGCATCCAGAATTTTCCAGAGCCCAAAAACCCCAAAGAAATCAAATCTTTCCTAGGATTAGTGGGTTACTATAGACGTTTTATTCCTAACTTTGCCAAAATGTCAAAACCCCTAACCAAACTTCTAAAGAAAGACGTCACATTTTGTTTCGACACCGAATGTAAATCCGCATTCGAAGATTTAAAAAACGCTCTTACATCAGATCCTGTTCTTACATACCCAAATTTCGAAGAACCCTTTCTCCTGACAACCGATGCAAGCGCTTTTGCCATAGGTGCCGTCCTTTCTCAAGGACCTATTGGCAAGGATCTCCCAATAGCTTTCGCATCCAGAACTCTTTGTAACGCCGAAACAAAATACTCAACCATTGAACGAGAACTACTTGCCATTGTCTGGGCAGTAAAACACTTCCGCCCTTACCTTTTTGGAAGAAAATTCACTCTAATTACTGACCATAGACCCCTCACTTGGCTTTTCTCGATTAAAGACCCGGGTAGCAGACTGGCTCGTTGGCGCCTCAAACTCGAAGAGTATGACTACAAGATCGAATACAGAGCGGGAAAAATAAATAAAAACGCGGATGCCTTATCCAGAATACGCATTAACCACTTCCAAGAATGCGCTAACTTTCAATCAAAAATGTCAGTTTACGCAGCGAACGAAGATAACGAGCCCGAAAACGAGTCCATCGAAAATCCCGACATAGACGACGAAACTCTTACCTCCGAATTTAACAGATTCGTAAAACTGTACAATACCCAATCCTTAATAGACTATTCCAAAATCGAAACGTCTAATTCCCAATTACTCGATAAATCAAACAAAAATATAGTCACATTTTTCTGGGAAAATAAAATTCAAGAAGTGCACCATAAAATACTAGATGACGTCCTTGAGGAAAATCTAAAACTCGATCATAATAAAGTCAATATAGCCTCTAGCAAATCAGTTAAAAATCGTTCGTACTTCATCATTCCCTTGCCCTTCGATCCCGAATCTGTTGTGCAGCACTTGTTTTTCGTCTTATTCCAGAATCAAGATGAATTCCAATCTGACAAAACTTATTCTATAGAAAATAATCTAGAACTCCCCATTTTGGAAATCTTCTCTTTTATTTTTGCTGACAAAGACATTAAACTCAAAATTTGTCAGGATATCATTACAACCCCAAGTGAAGACGAAATTCCCCATATTCTCGAACACTACCACATGGGTAAAAGCAATCTACACCGTGGTATAAACGAAACAGTTAGGCGTATTAAAAACAAATACCATTGGCCCAACTTAACTAAAGATGTCGAAAACTTTATAAAAAATGCGAAACATGCCAAAAAGTTAAGGTATGCAGAAAAATTTAAGCACCCCTCTTGTCATCACAGAGACACCTAAAACACCCTTCGAAAGAGTAAACATCGACATTTTTGAATACCCAGAAAGGAACTATGCCCTAACTATACGAGACGAACTTACTAAATTTACACAAGCTTACCCATTGACCGACAAAAAATCAAATACAATTGTTAATACCTTGTTAGTGTTCTTCCAACACTACGGAACGCCGATAAGAATTCACTGCGATTATGGCCGGGAGTTTGACAACAAACTTTACGGGATTTATGCGAACTTTTTGATATAAAACTCACCTTTTCAAGCGTAGGACACCCCCAATCGAATGGTTCAATCGAGCGGTTCCATGCCACCCTATCAGAAATGATACGTGCAAATAAAGCGGAAAATCCTCACGAACACCCTTTTAATGTACTTCCATATGCCACCATTTGCTACAACAACACCCAAAATAAGACTCATGGTTTTACGCCATATGAGCTTATTTTCGGACATACGTCTAGTAGACCCCGGAAACTTTATATAATCAGGAAAACTCATTTCTAAATATGTAAGAGATTTAAATAACCGAATGGAGTACTACTACAAACTCGCTAGACAAAGAACTATAACGCAAAAAGAAAAATCAAAAGTAAGATTTGACGAAGCGAAATCTCCTAACACCCCCGCATATAAAGTCGGTGATAAAGTCTATCTTAAAGAGTCTCAAATCAAAAGTAAAGACAAAAATAAATTTAACGGACCTTTCGAAATCAAAGAACTGTTTCAAAATTCAGCTACCCTCCTAAATCCCCAAACCAAACAAAATACCAAAGTCAATTTCGATAGGTTAAAAACCCTATTATGACTAGCGTTTCTTCTTTGCAGATATCTAGGGCTCTCCTCGGTAGCCCTTGCCCAATTTACTCTGACGCCCATACAAAACACCTTAGGAATCTTCTTCCACGAGGCAGGAAACCTGAAAATCTCCAATGACAAATGGACACTATTAGTATACAAGGACCTATCAAACATTAAAGAAATAATTGCTAATAACGATAAAATTTTAGATCAGCTTCTGGACGCTTTTATTTACGTAGAAACACCTCGGATGTTATCCTTTAAAACTGAAGTACAAACACACGTTAGTCTTCTTAACCAAATTTCGGATTCTGTTAATCAGAAATATAAAGACATTTTTGCCGATACGCAAAATTATATTTACAGAGAGAAACGAGGAATTTTTAACGGAGCGGGTACTGTTTGGAAATCAATAACGGGAAACCTCGATGCTTCAGACGGTGAATACTTTAACGACTGTATAAACAAAATAACGCGCGACGAACAATACATAGAAAAATCTTTTAAAAAACCAAATTTCGGTAACAACATCGGTAATAAGAAATTTCAACTCCACAATTCAAAAATTACAAATTGACGAAGAGACATTTAATAAAGATTTAAAAGAAATCAATAAATCAATTTTGGCTATCTCAGACGACCTCGCCTTTTATTACGCGTAAATAAGAACTCTAGAATATTGTGAATCACTAATGGAAAGCTATTCATTTATAGAAAACTTTCTAAATGACGTACTAAACGCCATCTCTTTTGCGCGCTTAAACATCTTGCATAGCTCAATAATTACCCCGACAGATTTGATACAATCGTTGCAACAAATATCTCAGTCAATAAAGAAAAATAACCTCCCACTACCAGTGTACTCTGCTAACATAGCTCAGTATATTGATATAATAGAACTAGAGGCTTACCAATCAGACTCAAAAGTGGTTTTTGTCCTTAAAATACCCCTAGTAGAACCCGAATTGTACACCCTTTACCACCTTTATCCCGTACCTATACTTGATAATCGAACAGGGTTTTACCACGTAATTCCTATAACACACAAATATATCGCGAAAGACGATGACTCAATGTTGTACGTATCTTTTCGAAAACTGGACAAATGCAAAACCCTCAACCAAGGCAAGAAGATCTGCTCCATGGTCCTGCCCTACCCTATCGACAGCGAAGCCGTGTGCGAAGCGCAACTCCTCAAACCAAAGAACTACCTACCAAAAACCTGCGAAGTACTAATCCTGGCAGCAAAAGAATACAATGTGAAAGAGGTCGATCGCAATTACTGGCTCATCACTATATCAGACCCTTTACCAGTCACAGTAAAATGTGAAGGAAGAGAAGTCCAGACCAAAATTATTAATACAAATTCTCTCCTGAAACTCCAACCTGGATGCCACGCCTTCATTGGAAGCACTCGGGTCCAGTCGCAATATCTCATAGATAGATACCAAAATGTAACATACAATAACTATCCTGTAAAAATCCCATTTACTTGCTGTGAAAACATCTCATCAAAATTCCATACTCCCGATTTAAAACCTCTAAAACTCAGCAAAATTGACATGGAAGATTTCAACGTAGCCCAGCAGAAACTAAACGAATACGCCGAAGAACTTGACCGACTTATGAACCAACCTTTTATCCAGAAACATCTTTCATGGTTCACGATCCTCACGATCACTCTAATACTCGCCTTGGCCATCCTGTACATAACCTGTAAGTGTCGGAAAAAGAAGCTACCTTGCCTTACTGGAGGACCATCAGACGAAAACAGGCCATTACCACCGGGACCAACGCCCAGAAAGTATCCCCGGTCGAGACTATCTAGCATCCTAGGAAGAAGAAGGCCGCCTATCCATCCCCAAGAAGAAGAAGAAGAAGAAACCTTTCAACTTAGGGATAATTCTTAAAAGTTAATGCTCAAGCATTAACTTTTCTCTAAAAGGGGAGTTGTTATATGCGAAAATATCCGACTTATAATAATTTCTCACACTCTTATTTCGCAATAGGAACATGACCCCGTAATTCCAAGAAGCTAAATCAGCATAATTGCGAAACGTGCTGTTTGCCGTGGGAACAATGCTGACTTAGCAACTATTTTAGTATAAATAGACTAAGATTTGTATTTTAGAGTTAGTATAGTTATTAGCCGTTACTATGTCGGTTTGAATTTTAAGTGTATTTTGTAAAATTAGTTTAGTAGTGAAAATAAAGTTTTTTAAAAAGTAATTTGTAAAGTTAACTAGATAAAATATATATATACGTATATATATATACAGGGTGTCCGGGAAAATGTGGGAAATCTCTCGCACACGTATGGAACAGATGAAAATAACACGACAAGTTCCTATAAAATTTTTCCGTTTAAGCCCCCCTGCGGAGATATGATCCCCTAAAGGGGCAGCTAGAAATCGTTTTTTTCGTGAATAACTTTTAGAGCGCTCTGTATAATTTGATAAGCAAACTAGGAACTTAAAATCTGATTAATATTTAATCAAAGCCTACAATTTCAAACGCATGAAAAATTTTTCAAATAAATCAGTTCGGTAATTTTATCCTAAGTCTAAACAAGAAATGTTAATTAAATATTATTAGCTGCAAAGATTAGGAAGTTCTAAACGAAGAAATGATTAACGTTTTTAAAACTTACCTACTATTAATCATTGCAAATTACTCTTAAAGTGTTATTCCACACCCTTTAGTTAGTCCTGTATATTAATTTTATGTAATCAACGCTTCAAAAGCTTCCGTTGGTTTTTTTTCTTTTAATATGTTAGTGTGTTTGTTATTAAGAGCGTTTAAACATGAATATGATTAATATACAGGCTTTTCTCAAATTTGTGTCATTAATTTAACAGCTTGTAGAACAAGGGGCGTGCGGTGAAATTTTAGACAAGGAAAGCAGTTTTTAAAAACTTATTTATTTGTAACCTTATTTGATTTTTCGATTACCTTTCACAAATTTGTCGATGATCTCATCATTAGAACGTGGATGTTTTGACATGTTTTGGGGAGGTTTATTTTTAATAGACAACAAAGAAATTTGTGGAAGTCCTGTCCTGTTGAATTTCTTACGAAATTTCGCCAACAAAATAAGTTATCAACATTTTCCCACATTGGTAACCCTTTGGATATTGGTGCCATGTGTCAAAAACTTTTTAAAGCGCAAAAAAAGGTCCTCACCCACATACATTTTACTGATTTCATATCTTCTTGCCTTGACAGCAAAAAATTAAACAGTCGTAAAGGACAAATCTAAAAATATCAAAATTTTTCTTGTCTCATATGGGTGTATAATGCACCCATATGAGAAAAGAAGAATTTTATATTTTTTGGGTTTATATCCCAAAACTGTTAAAAAAAAATTGCTATCAGGCAAGAAGAAATGGAGTAAGAAAAATTTATGTTGGTAAGGACCTTTTTTTTGCTCTTAAAAGTTTTTGACACATTACACCCTTATCAAATTTCAAAACCCGCCGCGCCTCTTTCGGATTAAAATGCCTTTAGTGTTTAATTTTTTTCTAGTTACTTTTGCCCCTTCTTGAATAATTAATTCAAGCTTGTCAGCAAAAATTAGTGATAAAAATCCCTTTATTATTAAGACACCACACATTTAAACACACTCTTTTTACTACTTATTTGTCCAACATTTTCCCCCACAGCGGAAGTTTACGGTATTTGCATGTCCACGTCCGTAATATTGTCCTCCAATTCATATGAAACACGACACACAGATAGAGAAAGTCAAAACAAAGCTGTTCCAACCACAGCATCCAGGACCGATTAAACTACGAGATTGCTCAGCCAGCAGGCTGTAGGTGGAACGGAGAGTTCAATGACGAAAACACGCAAAGAAAATATGATTTAGGAGCTGTCAATCGGGCCAGCTTTTATTGGTTTTCTATTGTGGCTCGGACGGAGTCAAGGTAGGAATTTTTATAGATTTGATGAAATTAGGATATTTTTAGCGTTTTTAATAAAGCCTAATTAAGTGTTTCTATCCTAAAAATTACATTTTAAAGGATAATGATTTGTATTTTTGTTTTAGAGAAAGCATTGTTTCCCTAGATTCCATGGACTGCACGCCACTGTGTAGAGCTCATAAAGAGAAGCCAGTTTACAAAAAGTTTTTTTTTTATAAAAGTTACCAAATAGGGCAGTTATTTTGTAAAAAACAAAAGTGTACTTTTGTACATATAAAAATGCTAAAGCAAAAAAAAAAAAGTGTTAGGCAATCATTTTCTTATGAATAAACTATTCTTTGAAGATTGGCGTAACTACAGATTCCCCCAAGGTTTTGCCAGACCTACCTACGAACTTTTTTTCCGGTTTTAGGTCACACAGAACTATATCATGTAAGTAAGCGTTTGGTTTTTAAACAAAGAGTTTTTGTGGTCCTGAAAGTTATTCGTGAAGAAAATCAATTTTCTTGTAAAAAAATAGACTTTGGCGTTTATTTCTCTACACTGCACCCCCATTTCGATATCTAAAAATTATTAGCATTTCAGGCTCCCTTAGGCCCCCCAGATTGAATAGCTAGCTACGCCAATGTCTTTAAAAAGGTAAATTTTTCGAGAAAAAAAAACTACCTAGTAATAGGTACAAATTATTAACCAAGCCAATAAAAAATAATTTTTAATATTGTTAGAAATCATAAGAATATTGCTTAAAGAGCTGATACTTTGGTAATTTTTGTAGTCCAGTAGAACAATAAAGTTAATTATACAAATAATACAGGGATCTTAAAAAAGTATATACATATGCTTCACGCTGTATTAAAGCTCTGCAGTTTCCTGGATGCGCCTATTGGCATCCGTGGCACAGTTAACAGAGCTTTGATCTTCGAAGCCAGAGGTTGACGGTTCGATTCCCAGCGGGGGAGACATATTTAGGTAGTAGTTATTTAAAAATAACGACCGTGATGGCACTACCGCGTTGTCTAAAAAGTACTGTTAAATGCATAACTGCATGTTTCAGTACTTGGACAACGTTGACTGAACAGGGGAACGATGGGTTAAACATCTAATAACCCGGCACCCACGGTACTCTGGTATTTAGGCATATGCCTTCGTGGGATGTCAAAAAGATAAAAAAATCAAACTTGAGTAGCGAGCGTAGCTAGGCGTAGGCGATGTAGGCGGTCGCCTATAGCCATGCGCTTGGGAGGGCCTGGCAGCTAGAAGGCCTTGAAGTAAAAGGTATGGAATGTGAGTGTGATATATAGACATTGTCATGTTATAATTTAGTGCTGGATAAACAGTAGCAAGCGTGACTGAAGTATAGAAAATATGTAGCTTATTGGAGGTTGTTCTTTGGTCCC
Source organism: Listronotus bonariensis (assembly GCA_014170235.1). Taxonomy (NCBI): domain Eukaryota; kingdom Metazoa; phylum Arthropoda; class Insecta; order Coleoptera; family Curculionidae; genus Listronotus; species Listronotus bonariensis. Next base: position 22,528 of record JACEGR010001136.1, on the reverse strand, counting down.
CAACTTTTTTTTGCCATCTTAATCAACAAAAGGACCTCACCTTGGGCCTCACGGGTACCACTTCGCCTACACCTGTTTTTGCCTACGCTATGCCACTGCAAATTTGGTTCTTGCAAAAATGATGAATAAGTGGCAAGTGACTTCACAAAACAAAACAGTATAGACTTAAAAAAATAAATAATATATTGCCAAATATTTTACCAATCTGACTCTCCTCGTATTTATTATTTATAACAATAATTATGTTTTTCTTGCGCATTCGCCATGATTTAAAATAATAAATTATAACAAAATCAAGCATGTATATATGTATGTATAATATTTCATGCCTAATTCATCCAATAAATACGATGTTAGCAATTAATTATAAGTTTGGAACTCGCAATTTAATAATTATCTTTTTGAAAAAGTATTTTTAAGCAGAATATTGGCTTTAAAAAAAAGTTGGGATGATAGGCATTTAAATCCATAATCTAAACTTGTTGCTTTATACCAGAGGCGTACGGTGGACCCCTTTTTTTTTGTTCCCAAAAACTATCCAATGATAGTAAAAAAGTATAAATGCGTAGTGAAAGAATATTGAAAAACATACATAGATTTGAAAAATAGTTTTAGTTTTTACAAAGTAATATTTTGGTTAGACAAATACGGGTAAAAAGATGAAAACAGCCACAACATTTTGTCGTGTTTATGTGACAACAAACATGTGATTTCAGCTAAGTAAAAATGAAAAAAAGTTTGTATGGCGCTATCACGCTTATTTGGCGGTAAAATATTTAACACTCAGATGTTGCTGTAAAATGTGGTCATTAGGGTTGCCATATGTCCGGTTTTCGACCGGACAGTCCGGTTTTTCTGATGTCTGTCCGGACGAAAAATCTTAGCAAACCAGACAACAGAATGTCCGGTTTTTTGTGAGACTTGGATAAAAATGCCATAATTTAAGAAAAATTTCATTTTTTTAGTGCAACACCACACAGACGACGAACGATAATCAAGGTGTGAATAGTCATCGCCAATCAAAGGCACCCAGTGCCGGATTAAAAATTTAGGGGCTAAAAATATAAATTAATCATAAGGTATTTTATATGTTTAAAAAGCTCTCATTTGCAGTACGCTGACAGTTGACAGTTTGTGACGAGTGTGACAAATATTTTTTGGGATTTTTTTTAAATTTAAAAATAAACGGGGGTTTTAAGTCTGGTGGCCTCGCATTTATTGAGGTCTCGCAAGGCCCTTTACACGCGAGGCCGTGGGCGACGTCCTACTTTGCCCACGCCTATCTGCGTCACTGCGTTCCTCAATAAATTGTGCTGTATAGGAGGCTCATCTATTGCGTGGTTCATATTGGTTCTAGATCATTTAATTTAGAAATTAATGCTTGCGATGATTTGGCTGTTTTATTTTAATAGATATTCCTTAATGGGTAGCTAAAATGAATTAACTGCTTTATTTTAATAGACTTCATTTAATGATATTTGTTAATGGGTAATTAAAAACTTTATACCTATGTTTTTATAAAGGTCTTAAAACAAATACCTATAGAGTTTTGGGAATCTAAATAATAAACAGTTTAATTGATTTAAGTAATAGAAAACTATATTGCCAATTGCTTATTTTGCAATAGTTTAGGTAAAAGGTGAGTAACAAAAAGTGATTTTATGTGAATTTTACAGCACTTTATAGTATTTAAAACTTTAGTAGTCAAAAAGTATATCCGAGTTTTTTTATCTTTGGACAAACCACGAAGGCTAAAAGCCTAAATACTAACGTACCGTGGTTGTCTTAAGCGAGGTAAGAGGGAGTTTGTTGACACGGGACTTAAATACTTGAAGATCTGGGGGAAGACAAGACCTCCGCGGGCAGCAGGTTCCATAATCCAGAAACTCTAGGGATAAAAGAACGAACAGAGTGAGAAGTTCGGGCTTTCCAGTTGGACCGTATAGGGATGCATACGCGCGGAACCACGAGATTCTCTGTTGGGAACCGTAAGTGGAGGAACTATACTGGGCAATTCTTCAGAGTAGAAGCCATGGAAGTACCTATAAAAAGCGATAAATCCCCCACAGCCCGACGATGGGCAAGAGAGGGAAGCCTTTCTGTAGGTGAAGGATCATTAATGAGACGAATAGCTCTTCTTTGAATAGAATCAAGAATGCTTAGGGTTGTGGGGGACGCCATGCCCCAGATATGAGAACAATATTCCAAGGGAGGTCGGATTTGGGACACATACAAAGTGTATAAATTAGAAGGGGAGAAATCCTTTTTAGCTCGAAAGAGAAATCCAAGCTTTTTGAAGCTGCCGTGGCTATAGATACAGTGTGTTTATGCCAGTTAAGGTTACTTTCAAATATGACGCCCACGAGATTGAAGGTGTCTTTGCTCTGTAAAACTTGGCCGCTCATAAGTAGAGGATGAGTATTTAATGACTCTTTTCGCGACAAGGAACATGAGTGTCAAGAAATCACAATTACATCGGCAAACCTTTTTATTTGTATTTGAAAAGGATTTAAATTTAAAACTATGAATGCGGGGCCCAAGACCAAATAAAAATAATATAAACTGTTAAAATTTACTTAAAAAGTATAAAAGATAGGTATAGGTAGCTTATACACCATTTGAAAGGGCATTTGGTTTGTCATCATGTGGTGTAAAAAAATACAGGGTGTTCAATTTAAAATAAGAGAGATATTGCTATTTGACTTTCTAAAAATTGTTTTTTGATCACCCTGTATAATCTATCATCTCGATATGACCTACGTATGATAAGGCAGACTTTTCCTAATCTTGTAACAAATTATAAAGTTTAAGGAGTTTATATTGTTAAAATAAAATTAATTTAATTGCACCCCTGCATTTTGAAAAAAATCAAATATCACAAAAACGAATAAAATTAGACACTTTGTACTATTAACGAACTTAAATTATTTTTTTTTTTAAGTAAAATCTAAAACCGTCATAAAATATAGGGTGTTCCATTTAAAAAATATAACTTTGATACGTCACACTTTTTGAGACATCCTGTATAGAGTAAAATAATTTTATACTGTGGCCTTGTCCTGTTCCAGTATTTACTTTTTTAAAAACCTGATGGTTATCCAGCTACAGACCGTGTCGAATATGGTGGGCTACCCTGTATATAAAATGATTTACTTAGAAATATTAATTGGACGAGTGTTCTAAATTTGCACGCATTAAATCACTAAGAGCCTTTTTGTAAAAGTTCTGTTTTATTTACATCCCAAATTTCAATAGGCAATGTAACTGAAGGGCCCTCTTGAGTTACATTGTTCACATTTGCTTACGACCCCGCGTTTGCTTTATCCGGCATTAATCAATTGACATTATAGGCCACGACAGGCCCATATGTAATTTAAATTAATTTTCGCAGCATAAACAACCAAACTGAATATTAGTTAAAGACCTCATTATTTATTGCTATTACTCCATTACTTCAAAGATTAGATCTGAAGTTACTGATGTGTAAAATACCAATCTACTATTTTTGTTTCTTAATTGAAGCTTTGGTTTGTCTCTACCGACAGCTTACGTAATGGAGTTACAGTGATGTTTTCATTTGACACCCTGAGGCCGTTCAATGGGCGGAGATCTTCAGAATGGGTTCATTATGAACAGCAATGCGGTATAGTTTAGGGCAAAGTAATAGATAATACTAAATTGCACCATTTCCTATTTATTAACTTTATACAGTGCTTATCCAAAGTCAGGACCCCCCTCCTTACTTTTGAATCGTTTGGTATTTTTTCCTAAAAATTAAAAAAATTAGATTTAGGCAAAAAAATGACAGATATAAATGTCAAACTAAGAGTTTGACATACACAATAAATAACAGAATAAAAAGTAAATGATTTTATGTTTTACCCATCTATTATTGATCTGTAATACCTTAGAAACGAAATATGTTATGGTAGCAATAATACCTACTATCACACCTAGGGCATTATAAGCGGGCATTATGATAATGCCCGCTTATAATGCCCTAATGCGCTAATATGGAAATTTAATTGCTTATCAAATTTTATTTCTCTCACAATAAAGATCAAGTTTATACAAACATATATATTAAAATAAAATCAATAACTTACCAGTTCCTGAAAATATGCCATCAAAACGGTTTCGGTTATTTGAAGAATTGCGTTCGCATCTTTCCAAATACCAAATATGCCATACTCGCGATCATACTGTTGCCTTGATTTAACTGGCAAAAGATATTCGGTCGCTTTTATGGCTTTTTCTCTTATATTTTGTTGAATTCCTTCCATTTTGAGCAAATCGTTAAATAAAAATGCCAACTGACTAACTGATAGAAACATCAAAGTCAAACTTAACACCAGTCATTATCTACTTACGTATACAGGTACAGATGCAACTTATTTTTTATATTGCGAATAAATAATGTAATTAGTCATTGAAAAACTCCTTTTGGGTAAAACATAAAGCATTGTATGCACCACGGGCTTTACTGGACTATAATGCCCATCAGTTCTAATTCTAGCCCTCGGGCATTATAGTCCTAGTAACGCCCTTGATACATAAATAGCTATTATTTACCAAGAAATGGCAGTGGTTATGAAAATTACCTGAATACCCGATTTGGATGGTCCTATTGCCAAAACTAATAGGGTAAGATATTCTAAAGTGGTATTTTCTTTAAAAGTCTTTTAGATATCTTTTTATTGGTGGTATATTATACAGGGTGCGTCATTAAAAAATATATACTTTTTGTCCTACCCTGTATATTATTACCAATATTACCATTAAATACATCCTTAAAAGATCTTTAAGAAAATACCACATTAAGTGTATCTTACTTTACTAGATTTGAAAATATGGCCATCAAAATGAGGTAATCAGGTAATTTTCGAAGCACCGCCATTTTGTAGTGGGTATTGACTTTATATTCTGAGGTTAAAAAGTACTTGTCAGGAGCTTTAAAATAATGTAACCCCCCTTTTTATTTTATTTTTTTAAATGGTGCCTAGCTCTATAGGATATAGTGTATATTCATTATTTATGAATGAAATTACCCATTTTATTAATCTTATACAAATGTAAAAGCAAAGAATATTTAATAAACTACTTATATTGCATGTGTTTTTACAATAATTAAATCATAGTTTTGTTACTTTATTAATCTCACACAAAAGGAATTTTACAAATGTAATTAATGTAATTATTAATGCTACTATTTAGTATGAAAATTTAGTTTCATCCTTATTTTAATTATTTTATAATTAAGATAGGAAAAAGGAAGTCGCAACAGATAGAACGTTAAACTTATAGTATTAATAAAATCCTCTTTTTTTTATTTTATTTTTTTTTTGTTTTAAAGTTTATCAGGGGATCTAAAATTTGCTATTTTAATGGTTCTTTGCTAATACCATAAAACTGAAAACAGAGGAATTCTGTTTCGCCGAGTCGGTGACGAAGCGGGTAAAACATACGAGCCGGCGAGCCGCGATTTTCTGTACTAATACCATAAATAGGGGTACAGACGCTCATGCTAAACTGTCACACTTGCATAAAACGTCAATGTAAATCGGGGTATACACGGTCATGCAAAACTGGTGTGAGTCTGTCAAAAAAGCTAAAGTTCTCGCGCAAATTTGACCGTGTGTATTAAAAACTGCCACATCTGGCTTGGTATGCGACTCGATGTCCGAGTCTGATTTTCCGGGGCGCGAGTCGTGCAAACTTGTGCATGTGTAGGACCTGTCAGTTAACGTTTCAGTTTAGGAACGTCGTTTACGGGGTTATATTGTTGGTTTTGAGTTAACAAAATGGCTCTTTGACGGCAGAAAGATGTATTGCGTGATTTTATAGATATGTACCAAGGTTATCCATGCTTTTGGAAAGTTAAAAGTAATGAATACATTGACACAAATAAAAAAATCCTGTCGCTGAATTACGCTTATGTTTAAGTTGATCACACCACCAGCTGTCAAAACTGACGCTGACGTCATTATGACGTAATTTTTAAGTCATTTTTGGTCCTTTTTGATCATAGGACGTCATCAGACCAAAATTATGATTTTAACGTCATTTTAATGACGTGTTTTTGACGTCATTTTTTGTCATACTAGCTCAAAAAATCCAATGACGTCATGTTTATAAAACCCGCTAAAAAATTTTTGTGACATTATATGATTCGTGTCAAAATCCAACCGAAATATCATTAGACTAATAATTTTACAAAATGAAAATAAGAAAAACTTTACCGATAGATGGCGTAATGTACAATAAACTACTACGTTTATTCAATATCTTCGCTTTTTATCGCCTACACCGTACCGATGAGACCAAAATAGTTTGAGACCGTTCTGCGGTTGGTGATTTCAATTAGCTTTGAAAGAAATATCTTCGGCTAGTGTAAAAATCTGCATCACTAGGTTGGACAGTGTTCTGAGAGATGCGACCTTGCAGTGCAAGGAAATTGCAAGCAGTAAGGAGTGTTTTCCTATTTCAATTTTTAAATAAAGTATCGTATCATTTTAGCTTTTGAAAAAAAGTATATGCGTCAATTTTTCGTCATCTTAAAGACGTCATTATGACGTCATTAACGGGGACTTTTGTCTGTGACTTAGGGAGGTCAATTTAACGTCATCTTATGACGTCTTTGCTGACCAAAAATGACTAAAAGAGACGTCAGCTTGCTGCTTGGGGAACTGACAGGTACATCTAAATCGTATGTATCAAAAGCTTCATTTGACATTTGCTTTCATGCAAATGCGTTTCAAGTTTGCATTAGCGTGTATACCCCGGTTAAAACACACTACCGATATTTGCACGCTAGCATTGGCTTGTCCTGCAAATGTCAGTTTTGCTTAAGAGCCTATACTCCAGTTAAAGAAGTCTTCGTGTTTGGCTACCGTCTCAGCGCAAACCGCTCCGTCTGTTTTAAGCCCATGTCTGGCAGTACCGCTTTTAAACAGGTCTCACGAAGTACTTTTAAAGGTCTGGTCACACATAACCGCAATGAGCTCGCAGCCGTGCGTCTCGCTGGTGAAATGTAGGGGGATGCGGTGCAAAAGTTTTGGATTCAATAAAATTGCGGTAATATTAGTCAGTTATACTACGGTAACTAGATATACTACGCTACTAAATTACAACCGATTATAAAATAAACCTTTACGAATGAGGTTACACGGAGATAAATAGGAAAATCTGTTTTATTTAAACATGGAGATATTCATACATAAAACTTTAGACTTAGCTTGACAAAAATGCTTTTAATATTTTTGAAGGCATCTAAAGTGCTTTTGAATTTTTCTGAATTAATTTGCCCCACTTTCCTCTATCATTGTGAATCCGGGCAGAGACAACAATGAGACGAGTAACTGGTCCTAACAATTTGTCCATTGTATTTATCTCTTTCTGGTTTAACGCAAGTTCCAATAAATATGTCTTTGTCTTTCATCATGGCAGGCTTTCATCGCAAGATGGAGCAATCATCGCTTTGCCCTGGTTGCCAAGTTGTTTACAATTTCTGCATTTAAACTTTAATGTCCTTTTTTGGCTCGCATCTAATTAAGAGAAAGAAAATATACCATGAATCGAATATTTTTAACTTGACAACGTTGCCCCAGGCAGTCACGCCGAAATGTTATTCGATATTTGTGTTTGATATTTTTCAAAGGCCGATTTGTTTGGACAGTTTGTTTACATTTTCTGTGATTTATTGTGTGTTTCGTGGTTTACCTTTAATTGGACTTTGAATATTGACTTTTATTAGTGATCACAGTGTATAATATATTAAATTTGTGCTTTTCAACAGATAATTTAAGGTAATATTGACATGGTTATCTGTAAGAAAAAATCTTTATAAAAACCAAATAAATGACATTTTTAATTAGGTGTGCGTAATTATTGAACTAAACCCCAATATTTTATATTAATAGGAAACAAAAACAAGTACCTAATATTAAGGGCAGAAATGGCACAGCTATATAATTTGAATTTGACGGGCAAACGATAAAGTCGACTCACGCGCCATCTGCGTTTACCTTCCTTGAAAACAGACTAGGGAGGCCCAGCAGCTATTTCTCTCTCGGATAATTTATTTACATTTAGTTGCTCGTCTCATTCTTGTCTCTGATCCAGGCTCAGCGCGGCCTTGATGCGGTTATGTGTGGCCAGACCTTAAGTGTGAGGCCGTGAACGAGTAAGAGTAAGAGAAATAAAACTATTATCATCTTATTGGACCCCGTACAAAAAAACTAGGAAGTGCAACTGCCGTATTTTATCCTTTTCAATTACATAATTACCCTTTCAAACACCCAATGGTGTTTATTTGTTACACTTTTATACATCTGTTCCACACCAGTAACATTAACATTTCGCTAAAATATCAATATGTAGGGAAATATGCCTATAACATGCGAAAAAATGGGATAATGGAATAATCTATGCGATCTAAGCACTTTCTACACTACTAGGAAGACATGGCATATAAAATATTTTTTAATGATATCTGGTGGTTTGAATTATATAAAATTAAACTTTGGAAAATTAACAACATGATAAATTATGTCATATATAGTTCTGGTTATTTGATTACCTTCATTTATCATGCATTTTTAACAATTACTATAAAAATCTATTGTTTTTTCTTATGCGACAATGTTATTTCATGTAGTTTGTTAAAAAAAGAAAGTACGAGTAATAAAAATGTTTAGTCACGGCTCCTGAAGAGTTTTTTGCAATTTGACCGAATTCCTTTTTAGAATTAAACTAGTTTTTTATTGTCGAAATATTCTTATATATATTTTTGCACTTTTACCAGACTGTAACTTGATTAATCTCCATTGCAATATGCAGGCGCGGCGAGTTTTCAAATCAAATGAAATGGTCCCCACTTCCCAACTTTCTTAATAAATTTTCTTCTACTTATTTACTTAATTTGTTCTTACCCGTATTAAAAAGTTGAAGAGCAAAATAAGGTCTTTACGCAAAGTCGATTGATGAGATAAGGTCACGACATTCGTCATATTGGCTAGCGCGACTGTGACGTCAAGTCGGGCCATTTTCGGCCATTTTTGATTTTAGGCAGATCAGTGGCGTAGAATTAAGGAGAAAAAAAAGAACTGTATGTTGTAAACAAAAATTATTGGATTATTTTAATAGGCATAACTTAAAACAAAAACATAAATGTGGTTTAAATGTTGAAAATTAAAAATTATCAAAGCGACGACAGGACGATAAGGTACCTGGCAGAGCAAAACATTTTCCATGGTTCCGTAAGTCAAAAACCATTTTAAAAGCTTTGTATACAGGGTGTCCGCTAATGAATGGTACACAGAAAAACCACAGATTCCTTATGCCAAAATATTAAGATTTAATCAAACATACCTATAATATCCAAAAGTTTATAATAAGAAAGATACAGGGGTGTCATAGTAAAAAGAAAAAGTAAATTTATTTCGATAATTGTTCCCCCTTTTTAAATATCTTAATAAAACGGTATCTAGCGGTTTTTAAACAAAAGCTTTTCAGATCGAATATTAATTTTTGTGTGTAGACTAGAGGGCGATGGGCACACTATTTAAAATTCTCTAAAACTACCCAATTTTTTGTTACTACTCTGTATGTATGTAAACTAGTAAGCTTCTCTATGCTTTCTGCACAAAAAAAGGTATACTTAGTAAGAATCGGTCTTGACAACCGTTTTTAAGGTATTCACGTTTTAGTTGTTCAGTGCACCCGAAAGTATGTACCTTCAATAACGTCGTATTAGCTATAATTACAACTGCTCAGATATAAATAGCTGATAGCTAAAAACTCCTGCACACCGAGTTTTATTAAAATGTTTAAAACATATCAGAAATTATCAAAATGCATGAATAAAAAATGTTTATATCCCTTTAACACCCCGTATCTTCCTTATCATTAACTTTTGGATATAGGAATGTTTGTTTAAATCCTAAATGGGTATTTTCGCATAAGAAATCTTGGTTTTTCTGTGTACCATTAATTAGCGGACACTCATCTGTATCATATGTAAATAAAAACACGAATGACTGAAAACTATTCGACTAAACACTATCAAAATCTCTAAAATAAAAGGAGTCCGAACCAATAATATGTGAAGTCTCTAAACTAACCAAAAACATTAACAACTGGAAATTCTTGCAAAATATACAACCAAAATGAAAATGGCAAATTTCCACAGTTTTTACCAAACAAAGCTTCGACAAGGCACGACTCTGTCATCAGCTGATAATGCTACCAACTTTGAACAGAACTACCAACCAAAATCGTAATTCTCACACCCTCACGTCCCTGACAAAAGCTATCCCCGGTCTTGCTTATGTCTAAACCCCTTCTCATAAAGAAACTCTCTTGATGATGGTCTTTACGTTTTAAAACATCATCATTAAACAGCAAATAAAAAAATCTTACATTTTTCCCATATGGGTACATTGGCCCCCGTGCACCCAAGTACAGTTTTATTTAAATAAGCAAATAAATTAAAGGGAAAAATTAAAAAAGAAAAATTATGTAAATTGGTGCACTACAACTTTCACGAACTTCTACGATCAGTCTTGCGTAAATTCAATAAAAATTCAGTTAACCATCTTTCACAAAAAACAACAAAACATGTCAATTTTTTGTTAAATTTCGTAACCTGTTGACACTAACACTAATTTTTCAGGGTATCCTTAATAGATTGTGAACCAAGTGCAAAATTTTGTCAGTTATTTCCTCTCAGTTCAAAACATGTAACATGTTTCCAGAGGGTTGTACATGAATCGTTGTGAGCGTCAGCTGCATCTCATTGCTGCATTGTACAGGATGCTCCAAAAAAATCCATATTAAACTTGTGCGTTTTTTAATGGAACACCCTGTATATTAGTTTAGTTTTGGATGGTAGCAATAAAAGTTAAGCAAATTTTATCGGCTATATCCATACTAAATTTTTTTTTATATCTTAACAAAAACAAAATTTTAATATATCGTCACCTTATTTGTAAAATCACCTAACTTCAGTTTTAATAAAAACTGTAATCCCATCTTTAGCCCTATAAAATAAGGGTAAAGATGGCGGCATCATACTCATCATCACTTAGTTTCTTCTTCACATCAAGGACCTTCTTTCTCCCACACAACCATGAATGGGATTCATGGTTATGCTGACGATAGTACCCTTCACTCCAGTTTTCAGGTTCTCAAACCAATCTCTCAAACCATTCTCTCAACCCGACTTTGAAAGCAAACGCAGGGCGATGCAGATATCTCTTTCACAGGATCTCAATTTGATATTGGATTGGGGCACCAAAAATCTCGTTCAATTTAATGCATCCAAAACACAACCATGTTACTTGTCGCGAAAAAAATCATCAAACAAGTACCCTTTGCTTATGAGAGGCCAGGTTTTACAGAGCGAGGGCACATTCAACATTGTGGGCGTCATATTTGAGAACAACTTTAACTGGCATAAACACATTGTATCTATAGCCCTCACGGCTTCAAAAAAGCTTGGATTTCTTTTCCGAGCCAAAAGTATTTTTCTCCTTCCAATTTATACACTTTGTATGTGTCCCAAATTCGACCCTCTCTTGAATATTGTTCTCATGTCTGGGTAATGGCATCTCCAACAACCCTCAGCATTTTTGATGCCATTTAAAGAAGAGCTGTTCGTCTTATTAATGATCCTTTACTTACTCAAAGACTTCCTTATCTTGCCCATCGTCGAGCAGTGGAAGATCTATCTCTCTTTATAGATACTTTTACGGCTTCTGCTCCGACGAATTATCCAGTAAAGTCCCTCCTCTTGCAGCTCCCAATAGAGAATTTCCCATTTCGTTCGTTCTTTTATCCCTAGAGTTTCTAGACTGTGGAACCTACTGCCAGCGGAGGTCTTTTCTTCTCTCCCAAATCTTAAATTTTTAAGTCCCGTGTTAACAAACTCCCTCTTACGTTGCTTAAGACACCCAGGGTACGTTAGCTTTTAGCCTTCGTGGATTGTCAAAAGATTTTAAAAAATAATAATCACATTTTTTTATTAGGTAACTAACTAATTGTAAAACCACCTTAGTCAAGTTTTTATAAAAAATGTGATTTTAACGCATCTTTAGCCTTATTTTATGAGGCTAAAGAGGGCATCACAGGTGTCATTCGATTCGGAATAATGTATAGAAAGTTTAAGGAAAAGTTCCGAAAGGGGCCAATAAAAATTGCAAAAGTTATAAACAATAAATAAAAAAATCGGGGTTTGTTTTTTTAAGATTTAAAAAGAGGAAGAAATTTCCTAAAAAAGTCCTACCTCCCGGAACTGTATCTTGAATATTTATAATTTGTTAAAGAAATATTTTAAAACAAACATTGTTTTTGCCACTTTTTGCGTTCTATAAAATGATGTCATGAAATTTAGGATTCGACGTTTCGACTTTAAGCCGCCATTATCAACTTTGTATTTAAATGGGCGGAATATTTGAAAAACCATCGTTTACTATATCACCATTAAAAAATACAATGTTAACCCAAACGTTAATGGAAATAAAAGTCTATATAGGGTCACGACATTCGGCCATATTGTTTTGACATGTTATGACGTCACATCTCCCATTTTTCGGCGATGTTGTTCAGTGCCGGAGATATACATTTTATTGTATTAGTAGAACCCGTTTACACAACAGTTTTTAATTATTATTAAGTTGTAAATTCTTTCAATAGAAATAAAAAACATTTGGAATTACATCTTTTAACAAATATCACTTCCAAAACAATGCAAAATGAAATGCGCAAATTCTAGAAGCCACTGGATTAATCATCAGCTTTGATTTTACCCAGTCTTGCCAACTTATCTCCGTGAAGTGCCTTTCCTTGCGGCCCCGACCTCGAACCGCCTAAAAGTTGAAATGTGTCGTAACCTTATAAATATAAACTAACTTTGAATGGAAATATAGTAAATGCTGGTTTTTAGTTCGAAACGTCGCATAAGTATAAAGTGTGATATATCGTTGTATTTAAAATTAAAATACGAGTGTATTAAGTTTAAAACCAATTCCGCCCATAAAAGAAACAAATTTGATGATGACAGCTTAAAGACGAAACGTCGGATTTTAAATAATTAAAAACACTTTAAGCCAGTAAAAAATTCCATAGTATTAAGAAAAAAACCCAAAATTTTGCATGACAGACAGTATGGATTTCGCCACAAAAGATCTACAGCAGATCTTCTTTCCTTCGTTTCACACTGCTGGAATAAGTCTCTTCAGTTTCTAGGTGAGTCCCAGATCGTTGCTTTCGATATATCCAAAGCTTTTGACCAGGTCTGGCATGCCGCACTTCTTAATAAACTTCTCTCCTATGGTCTTTCAACTGAACTCTGTACTTGGCTCTCTAGTTATCTATCTGATCGACGTATATCAGTTATTAGGGACGGCCATTCTTCAAACTTTCACCAAGTAAATGCTGGAGTCCCTCAGGGCTCAGTTCTGGCACCAACATTGTTTCTTCTTCACATCAACGACCTTTTCTCGTCCACAACTAATTCAATTCATAGTTTCGCCGACGAAAGTACCCTACTCTAGTTTTCAGGTTCCTAAACTCATCACTAAACCTGACTTGGAAAACAAACGCAGAGCGATGCAGATATCTCTTTCGCAGGATCTTAATTTAATATTGGATTGGGGCGCCAAAAATCTCGTCTATTTTAATGCATCCAAAACACAATCATGTTCCTTGTCGCAAAAGAGTCATCAAATACTCATCCTCTACTTTTGAGCGGCCAAGTTTTACAGAGCAAAGACACCTTCAATCTTGTGGGCGTCACATTTGAAAGTAAACTTAACTGGCACAAACACATTGTATCTATAGCCACGGCAGCTTCAAAAAAGCTTGGATTTCTCTTTCGAGCCAAAAAGTATTTTTCCCCATCTAATTTATACACTTTATATGTGTCCCAAATCCGCCCTTTCTTGGAATATTGTTCTCATATCTGAGGCATGGCGTCCCCACAACCCTAAGCATTCTTGATTCTATTCAAAGAAGAGCTATTCGTCTTATTAATTATCCTTCACTTACAGAAAGGCGTCCCTCTCTTGCCCATCGTCGGGCTGTGGGGATTTATCGCTTTTTTATAGGTACTTCCATGGCTTTTGCTCTGAAGAATTGTCCAGTTTAGTTCCTCCACTCACGGTTCCCAACAGAGAAAGTCGTGGTTCCGCGCGTAAGTATTCCTATACGGTCCAACTGGACAGGCCCCGAACTTTCCACTTTGTTCGTTCTTTTATCCCTAGAGTTTCTAGGTTGTGGAACCTGCTGCCCGCGGAGGTCTTTCCTTCCCCCCAAACCTTCAAGTATTTAAGTCCCGTGTCAACAAACTCCCTCTTACCTCGCTTAAGACACCCACGGTAACGTTAGTATTTAGGCTTTTAGCCTTCGTGGTTTAGTACAAAGATAAAAAAGAACTCATCGTATTACATGATATTTTTCGATAAACCACCACTGTAACAAACACTTTTTATACTTTTATGCACATAATACAATTTAATTGTTATTATTTAAATGTAAAACTGTAAAGTCATTAAGTTTAAACTAACTATTAAATGTTTTTATTAAAATAATTCCGTAGGAAGGTAATTATGGGTATTAGGAAATATAAACTAATAAACTCGATTGTCGGTAAATCCATGCTAGTAAATTAACTTGTTTACATGGTACGAGAAAAATTTAAATATGTATAAGAGGGTATACGCTTAACATTACGTTGCCGTTGCTGTTACGGTGCTATTGCCGACCCATATAACATTTTTGCCGGCGTTGTACATTTTAATTTACTGGCATTGCCAACACTCTTTACTGGCAAGGCATTGACAAAAAGGTATCAAAAAGACGCGAAAGTGGGCAATTGGCCGTTATTAGGCCACGTGTTGCAGATAAAGAGATGGCATCCGTCATTAATAAGTTATGGGCAAAAAAATGCGTTTAAGATGATGGCATCCATCATTAATAAGTTATTGGCAAAAAGATAACAAAAAGCACGAAAGTGGGCAAATGCAGATACTCCCAAGCAGCAAGCTAACGTCTTATTGACGAAAATTGTCGCTTATACTTTTCTTAAAAGCTAAAATGATGCGATATTTTATTTGAAAATTAAAATAGAAAAAAACTCCTTGCTGCATGCAATTTCCTTGCAATGCAAAGTACCATCTCTCGGAACACTGTCCAACTTGGAGATGCAAATTTTTCACTAGCCGAAGACATTTCTTTCAAAGCTAAGTGAGATCACCTACCGCAGACCGCTCTCGAATTATTTTTGTCTAATGGGTACGGTTTAGACGATAAAAAGCGAAGATATTGCAGAAACGTAGTAGTTTATTGTCCATTACGCTATCTATCGGTATGTCAAAAAACTATTAAATATATATAATATTTTTATTAACACGTCTTTAAAACTTTTAATAAAGTTTTAAACAAAATGTTTACAGCTCCTAACAGTCTACTTTAATATCTTGCCTTCTCGACTAGCCATCACCAATTAATCACACAACACACACTTATTAGGTAATCAATACATTTAATTATGTCTATTAAAAAACTCTTACCTTTAAAAAGAAACTAAAAACTAGAAAACCACGTAGCAAAACAACCTTCGGTCGAAATTAATGTAGGTAATTTTACCATCATTTTATTTTTATTCGCTCCAAAATACATAATAAACATTTTGTTTGACCTAATTTTTATTTGCATAATTTTTAACAATAAAATGTTATGATAAGGCCATTTCCTTTAAATTATGTAAAAAAACATAAAATAATGTTGTTTAGCTGCCATTATAAATAAAACAGATCAAAAAATTGCTTTAGTGTTAGTTAAATACCAATGTTAATAATATGGTTTAAAAAGTATGAGTATGCGTTGAAGGTTTGCCTTCAAAAGTCCAATATTTATTTGCCTGCAACAAAAACGCGTGCTTTATTTAATCAGGATTGGTATGCCGCCATTCTTGTATGCTTGCCGGCAATTCGCCTGCATGTAAAATTTATTGGCAATTAAGTGTTTATTTAGGGTTGACTTTTTAATGCATATAAGATGTTGGCATAATATTGCCACCAATTGCCAATGCTTTACCATCAATGCCAATATGAAAAATGTACATTGCCGGCAAATAGTGTTTGCTGGGTAATACCAAGTGTTTTTTTAATTCCGGTTTACTATTAAATTCAAAAGGATGGCCACAACTCAATCTTAACTCAACGTTTGAAGGTAAATAACTTTTAAAGGAGTGATTTAATCGAAAATTTATAAGAAAACTTCTTTATAAAGCGTTAAATTTTTCATCAGAATATGCGATAAGTAGATTTTTCATCTATTTTGGTCTGAGAAAAATAAATAATAGAAAAAAGTCCAAAAATCCCATGTTATTTAAATGGAAAAAGCAACATGATTTCGGCACGGTTTAAATCAGGAATTAAAAGCATTTTCACATTGAATATATTTTTTAGGCTATAAACTAAAAGTTCAGGGAACGATTGCTAAAAAAACATCGATTTGGAAAATAACGGACACCCTAGTGGTTTTTGCATCCAGGGTGCTCATATAAATAAAGTATTGTAAATTATTCTGGTTAATACAAATGAAATGAAAACCGGGTCGTATATTATTTATATCTAAACAGACAATATATAATTATGGGGATTTTTCTGATGTTCAAGAAAAATCTTATTCCTTTCATTTTGCTCTAAATTATGCTATTAAATGTTGGTAAACATGAACCTACGTGATACATATTTACATATGGATCAGTGGTCATTTCGTTACTGGTCATTAGTCATAGATGCAATAATTACTCATTTTGTATCTAGTCATTATTTATAGGTATAATATTTAATTTTAAGAATTGACGTTACAAGGTTGTTGTTGTTGGTTTTTATTAGGTCCTAAGTAACTAAACGCCTCATTCAGTCGCGCCGAGATTTGAGATTTTATATGGTGCCATGTGTCAAAAACTTTTTAAAGAGCAAAAACAAGGTCATTACCCCTTCAACATACTAACTTACTTAATTACTTCTAGAAAAAAAAAGTTTTTACACCTATGTGCAGGCGCGGCGAGTTTTAAGATTTTATATGGGTGCCATGTGTCAAAAACTTTTTAAAAAGCAAAAAAGGTCATTACCCCATTAAAATACCAACTTTCTTAAGTACTTCTGGCAAAAAAGGTTTCACACATCAATGTGCAGACGCGGCGAGTTTTAAGATTTTATATGGGTGCCATGTGTCAAAAAAAGCGCAAAAAAACTCATTACCCCTTCAATACACCAACTTACTTAGTTACTTCTAACAAAAAAATAGTTTTTACACACCTATTTACTCCATTTCTTCTTGCCTGGTACCAAATTTTGCAGGACAAGAAATAAGAAAAATCACTTTTCTCATATGGGTGCATTGCAACCATAAATTTCACCTCTTTGGGTGCATTGGCCCCCGTGCACCCACGTACTCTCCGCCACTGGCCTTATTATTTTAAAACCAAACATCTTGACTTGGTGGTTTAATAAAGAAAATGTGGGATTTTCAATCTAAAAAGTAGAATATGGGCGCCACATCAAATTAGTCAAAATGACGTCAAAGACGTCACTTCAACGACGTCAAAAACACGTCATTAAAATGACGTCATAATTTTGGTCTGATAACGTCCTATGACCAAAAATGACTTAAAAATGACGTCATAATAACGTTAGCTTGCTGCTTGGGTAGTTTTTAAGCAAGAACAAGGTACGCCACTTCATTTTGTTATGAAAAACGTAGAAAAATAAGACTGAGTTTCTTTTTCAGAGAAAGGAGGTTTTTGCTCCTCAGTATTCATGAATACCCAATCGTGGTATTCATGAATACCAGTATTCGAATATTTTTTTGTAGGTATTCGAATACTTTTCTACGGTATTCGTATTCGTATTCGTATTCGAATACCAAATTTTAGTATTCGACCCAACTCTGCCTGCACCTCAGAAACAAAGCAACTGCGGAGATATATTTATAGAAACTTTTCTTCACAAAATGACATAAGGAACCACTTTTTAAAGTTTCGTAGCGTAGTTAGGAAATATTCCGTATATAAATTTGGAAACAAGTCTTTTTAAGCCACCCGGTACATTCAACATAAAGTTATTTGTGTGAAATTTTTTTTTCATCAAGCAGGACTTTTTATGAGAAGGCACTTTTTTTGTAAAGTTAATAAATAATAAGTTTCCTATTGGGTAGAATTTTTGTAGACACGCTGTATAATTGGCCTGTTGGGCCCCTAAATACCGAGTTTCATTTACAACATTAGTACCAAAAATTATTATCGTTACTTTGACACCTTGTATCTTATAGTAAAAACATTTTTAAAGCGCAAATTCGGTACCCTTTGAAAATAATACAAGAAAACATAAAAAAGGCCGCCGGCAATCGGACTATTTTATACAAAGGCGCCGCTATCCTTTACAGCGACGCGCCGATACACTATGGGATAGAAATCCATTCTTTTGGCTAAAAAACAAATTTGAAATTTTAATGGCTAATGCTGTGTATTTCAAAGTAGATACTCCAAACTACATATACGCAAAATTATAAAAGGATATGACGACTTCTATTGGGGTAATAAGAAACTTGAAAATGTATTTTAAGTAAACATAAATATAACATTTAATCTACTTAGTTTATTATTAGCCTTGTTTACTAAAAAAGTAAAGAGTTTAAATAATAAGAGTATGTTGTGTTTCCGATGCAGTCTCGCGAAGTCTCGCTACTTTTGTCAAAGATTTTTACCTTTTTCTTTATCAGTTTTGTACTTACCATTGCCTTCCTACTTTTTGCTACTTCTGAGTGTAAGGACAGATACAAGATTTTTATAATTTACAAGGTTTTTCATTTTAAAATTTAATATGTTTTGTCCTACACTGTATATCCTAAAAGATAAAAGCATTCTGATGAAAGATATGGATTCTACAGAATCTACCCAACAAAACAGTGTTTTTATTTATTTTATACGTTAAAAAATAAAGAAAGTTGGGAAGATGTATCTCTATTACGCTTCTAAGAATAATTAAAAATTATTTTTCAGATTTGGATGGTCATATCTCCGAAACTAATTGAGATAGACACATCAAATGTAGAATTTTTTAAAGCATTTTAAAAGATCTTTTTGGTGGTGATATAATATTCAGGGTCAAGTTATAGGTTTCCAAAAAGCATTTGTAATAATTTATAATATTTTTCCAAGTAAAAGCACCTCATTTTAGGTTAAACTGGTAAGTTTCAGAATTTTGACCAAAAAAATTTATTTCTATCCCAAAGTGCGATGACCAGCTGCATCAACCGGCATATCATAAAGAAATATAGCAAAGGCGGCTGCGAAGACAAGCATGCCGATTTATTTGCTTTATATATAAACTTTTTTGTGATTTTTTTCTTATCAAAGTGCACCGAATTTACATTTTTAAACTGTTCCTTCTATACTTATTATCAACTTTTGGATAGTGGTATGTTTCCTTAAATTTTAGTATTTTGGTTTACGGAATCTGTGGTTTCTCTGAGTACCATCAAGTAGCGGACACCGTGTAGAAGTACCTAATAACCAGGTATTCGGTTTGCTACAATTAGCTATTTGTAAGATCAGATACAACGCATATAGAAAATATACCGCAAGTACGACCGGTACTTCTCGCTCACTGACGCGAGACCGGTGCAGCATCCTCGTGAATGTATGGTACAGGTTCAGTCGGTACCGCAAAGACGCTTCGTCAGATGCACCCAGTGAAAGTACCGAAATGGAGAATGGATGCTTCGTACCGATGGTTCCAATGGGGTTCTTCGTTAGTTTACCCTCTCTACCACGGGCGATGTTTGTAGTATATATACACCTCGACAAGGGGTAGTATATCAGTAGTTTTTGTTTAGTTTTATTCACAAACATGAAACCGTTTGTGGTAAGTACCTAAACTATATCAAAATTTATAGAAGGAACAGTTTAAAAATGTAAATTCGGTGCTCTTTGATAAGAAAAAAAAATCACAAAAAGTTTAAAGCAAATAAATCGGCATGCTTGTCTTCGCGCCCGCCTTTGCTATATTTCTTTTATGATATGCCGGTTGATGCACCTGGTCATCGCACTATGGGATAGAAATTCATTTTTTGGTCAAAATTCTGAAACTATAAATTAAAAATATATTATAAATTATTACAAATGCGTTTTGGAAACCTAAAACTTATTATATGTTATTATAAATTTACACCCCCTTAACATTATTATTTTTTATTGTACAAAATAAACTAAAATGTCAGCTTCTTTGGTTAATTCGGTAGTATTCTAATCAGTAATCCGATGATTATTATCTCATATGATATACAGGGTACGATAATAGGTATGATTTTTTAAATGGAATACCCTGAATATTATATCACCACCAAAAAATATTTTAAAATGCTTTAAAAAAATACTACATTTGATGTGTCTATCTCAATTAGTTTCGGAAATATGACCATCCAAATCTGAAAAATAATTTTAAATTATTCTTAGAAGCGTAATAGAGATACATCTTCCAAACTTTTTTATTTTTTAACGTATAACATATATACATCTTCCCAACTTTTTTATTTTTTAACGTATAAAATAAATAAAAACACTGTTTTGTTGGGTAGATTCTGTAGAATCCATATCTTTCATCAGAATGCTTTTATCTTTTAAGAAATACAGTGTAGGACAAAACATATTAAATTTTAAAATGGAAAACCTTGTAAATTATAAAAAAATCTTGAATCTGTCCTTACACTCAGAAGTAGCAAAAAGTAGGAAGGCAATTGTAACTACAAAAACTGATAAAGAAAAGGTAAATAAATCTTTGACAAAAGTAGCGAGACTTCGCGAGACTACATCGGAAACACAACAATAGCTCTTATTATTTAAACTCTTTTACTTTTTTAGTAAACAAGGCTAATAATAAACTAAGTAGATTAAATGTTGTATATTTATGTTTACTTAAAATCCATTTTCAAGTTTCTTATTACCCCAATAGATGTCGTCATATCCTTTTATAATTCTGCGTACATGTAGTTTGGAGTATCTACTTTGAAATACACAGCATGAGCCATTAAAATTTTAAAGTTGCTATTTGGCCAAAATAATGGATTTCTATCCCATAGTGTATCGGCGCGCCGCTGTAAGGATAGCGGCCTTTTTATGTTTTTTGTATTATTTTCAAAGGGTACCGAATTTGCGCTTTTAAAATGTTCTCACTATACCGAAAAACGCATTATGGATCAATAACAACAATTATTATTATAATAGTTTTAAGTATAGACAAATAATAGTATGCAACATTTTTGGTCATAAGCCTGGACGCTCGCTTGCTGGGATTTATCAAGTAGCAAACGTACTTAAATCCCAAAAGAAATCGTCAAGCATATGATCAATAATCTTGCATTTTTTGTGTGTCTACAGTAAAAAATATAATATTTGTCTTGATTGATCACAGCTAATTAAGAATATACTATACGTAAACTTTTAATTTGCATCTTATTAGCAAAAAAAAATTTGATTGGAAATAGCTCAAAAACTTAAACTTCTGGGAATAGGCAACTTTATACAAACTTACCTTTGTTTTTAATGCCTAATATGTTAAAAATATGAAATTTGGGGTTGTTCAATAATAAAAAAAAATTTGGTAGTTAAATTAATAAATTTTGATTTTATTCTTGTTTGTAAACACCCTGTAACTATATTTTTTTAACCTTATAACAAATCAGTTAAAGGGAGTCTTGTTTAACAAGATTTTTTTCCCAGATTAAATAGTAAGGGATTTTTAGGAAAACTTATAAAATATTTTTGGGTTTGCAAACGTGATTTTCTACAAATATGCTAATTGCTTTAAATCTTGTGCAGAATCAAAAAATTAATAATATATAGGGTGTTCCCCTTAAAATAAGCAAGTTGATACCCACCAGCAAGTCTTAAGTAAGTTTTAAAAATGTACCTTCAGTAGTTTTCAAGATCTTTTAATAGAACCCTTACTGTGAAAACCCCTGTATATTTGGAGTTTGTCTCATGTCTTAATTTTTAGATAAAATAACTTGAAAATCCCAGGTACGGCCTGGCAACTCTCAAAAAAATTCAACCACTATTTTCCCAATTGGCCATTTTCAAAAGTATTAAAGACAGACATATCAAAAGTGACATTTTTTAAGCTATATTGCAACACGAATTAGATTTTAAAAAAATGGGTATCTAGATTTAAAAATGTGTAAAAATATTTACAGATATTGCCCGATATTTGGTTTGTACCTCGGCTGGAAATACTATTTTTAAAATTAAGGCACTAAATCTCGAATAAAAATATATAAGACATTATTCACCTAAATAAAATAAATAATGGTTAACAGTCAGTGTTGTTAGTAATTTTATATGAGCCACAAAACGTAAGTTTTCAGATATTTTAACTCGACCTGCAAACTAACCAAAACTGATTTTATTTATTTTAGTTCATTGCATAATTTTTATCGATATCCATGATAACAACCACTAAAA